>PVJA010011384.1:0-54846 GCA_004027025.1 Myocastor coypus
AAAAAAAAAAAAAAAAAAAAAAAAAAAAAAAAAAAAAAAAAAGAAAAAGAAAAAGGAAGAAAGAAGGAATTGGTCAGTCTGGACAGCAGAGTCCAGTGAAATAGTAAAGTGGGGTCCTGAGAGAGCGTCCTGTGTCTGCAGCATGGACCTGCATCAAATAGGATGGGCCTGGTCATCACAGCCAGAGACATCATCTGTGTAAGACCCCAAATGGCCAAATAATTTTATCTTAGCATAAAGAATCTTGTTATGAAATGACCACTCAGGTAACCATTGCTGGGGGTGGAATTTGCCACTCAGGCCAAAGTAGATTAGAATTTATCCAGCAGATATGCTTCCATGGATACTAATGCGCTGACAGCTTTGGTTCTTACATGATTCTTGTGGGTTTAGTCAGTGTGGGGCTATTGCCAAGGTATTGATTGCATTTCTGAGCTTATGAGATTGAGGGCAAACTTATAGACTGTGATTGTTGCTTCATTCAGGCAATGTCATGAAACTCCAATCTTTTGCAACTTTCCATGAAGCCATACTTTCTTCTATTTTACCCTATAGGCAAAAAGTATCCCCCTCCAAGGAGGTTTTTGGGGGTAGCAAGCTCATGATTGAGTTAGAGAGAATCCTAAATGTTGAACCAAGAAGACTTATAGCATAAGAGCTTCCAGAAAGGAGGGACTGGTCAGTCTGGACAGCAAAGCCCAGGAAGAAGATTATTGTGGGAACACAGCTGAAGAGAGCTTGAATGAAGGCCCCAGCAGTGGAGAAAAAACAGAGATGCCAACATCTGGGCTCAACTAGGATCTCCATATCTCCATGATGGGTGGGGCAGGAAGGATGAGGGATAGGTTGGAATCTAGGGTTAACAGAAGATGGTCTTATTTGTTGGTTTTCTTTCATTAAATAACCTTATCTCAGTTCCTACCAACAACGCTTTAATAATTAAAGTTGTGACAGCGCAAAGCACAGAATCTGAATTACATTAGTGCGATGTCAGCTCATTGCTCTAAACCACAAATTCCCTGAGAGGGATAGTAACATGTTGGATAAAGTGAAATTAATCTGTTGCAGACACAAGCTGACATATGCATATGTGATGAATCCACAAACTATGCCGTGAGCATTAGGAAGTAACTACAAGATGCACGCAACTCCATCTGTATTCCGTCCTGCAAATAAAGCCACTTTGCAATGTCACTGTCTTTCATAGCGTTGAACAAGGAGGAGGCTCTGAAATGTTGGTGCTGTCGACCTTTACCATCTGATGTGTAGTAGATAGCATCCCAGACAGAACTGATGAAGTCTTGCAGTCAGGTCACTATTGAATGTGACTCACTGCCCTAAATTTAGAAAAGGTTATGATTCTAATAGCAAGTGACAAAATCCAGAGAATTTCAAGCCCTCGCTGGCTGCTCTGGGTCGCATTCCCCTCCACGCAAAGTCAGAGCTGCCAGCTACATGAATGAAAATTATGAGCCTGTTAGGAAAAAAATAACCAGAAGGTGCTGCCGATAAGAAGTCCCAGGGAATTAAAATCCTCCTCAACGTTTGGCTTCATAGTCAAAATAGTTTTTAAGTCCTAAGTAGTTTTGAAACAAAGACTGGTGAGTTTTGTGACTTTTCATTAGCTTGCATGAAATAAAGGATGGTGTGGTTATACGATGAATTTAGCGTCGCTGACACAACCAAGCTTCATGTTGGGGAGCAGATTTTCTTCTTTAGAGTGTGTGAAACAGTTTCAGATTGCCCGTAAATTACAACATTCAGTGGTTCGCACTGGACTCTGAAGACTGAGCTGTGGAGGTTTTGAAAATTGGACGGCATCGAAGCGTAATTGAACCAGAAGCCTTCCGTAGCTAAGGACTCCTCTGGGCTTCCTGAGACCTCACTCCAGGGGCACAGAGAAGGCTTTGTGCTGCTGCGCTGCTAGGCCTTGCTGGAGGCGTGTGCTGTGGGAGAGTATCCCACAGACCTGAAGAGAAGAGAAAGCAGAAAGGCAGTGTAGACAGTGTCAGGATGAAGAGCCGTGTTTTTATTCATTTCATGGGGCTAATCTAAGGCTAAGAGGATCCAGGGGCATCAAAATGCTGGCTTTGTTTCTTTACAAAATGAGTGGCCTCCCTTTTATATTCTGTTACTCTTACTAATCCTGTATTTAACATAACCCAAAGGCTAATATGATTAATATATTAGAGAACAGAAAAGGCTCTTGGAACTGGCATATTAAAATTTTTATCTATTCTCTATTTTAATATAATTAGAATGGACAGGATTCATGAGTTTGCAGATTTCCTGAGCTCAGGGTCTAAATTGTTCTGGGTCTAACTTTTTGTACTTAATGCACACCTCTTATTTATTTATTTATTTATTTATTTATTTATTTATTTGGTACAGGGTCTTGCTACACAGCTTGGATTCATACTGTTCCTTCTGTCTCAGCCTCCCCAGTGCTGAGATTATAGCCATGCACCACCACGCCCCATTCCAATGTGCTGGGCGGGCACAGCATATGATACCAGGGATTGAACCTGGGTCCGTGCCCTTGCCAGGCAGTTACTTGCTATCTTCCTGACCCTTGTTTGTGTTTTGGAGATAGTGTTTTGCTATGTAATCCAGGCTGGGCTTGAACTCATGATCCTCCTGCCTTTGCTCTCCAAGTGCTGGGGTCACAACTGTGTGCTACCTGGCCCAAATTTTAGGCCTCTTAAGGACTTTGGATTTTTGAATACTAGAAATTTGGATAGTAAATCTCCAAACAAAAGAACATCAAAAGTGTTAATGCAAGTATTTCTGCTGTAAAATCATGTTCCTCAGCCTCCCTCAAACCATCTTCAGTATCGTAGCAGTCACTGTCACCCTCTATGAGAAGAGGACATCGCTTATCCAGTAGACCTTCTGACTTTCTCTGAATCCCTCACCTCTTCACATTTGTTCTAAATTTGTTACTCCTTGTGCTGTACCCAACCCACGAATATTAGCATTCCATCTGGCACTCATGGTGGGAGCAGAGTGTTTTACTCTGTTGTAATAAAAATAAATTTTATACATAGATGAAAACTTGGCAGCATACTTATGTGGTTCTTGAGCATGCCTGGCACAGTGCCTTTGCCCCGTGTTGCTGCCCTGGACAATTTCAAGCAAGTCACAGAAATTTTGCACCTCAGTTTCCCCTCTGCTAATATGAGCCAACTTGATAGCCATAGAAACAACTGTGCAAGCATGGTGAAGTCTCCAAAGGCAACGGACTGTGTAGGCGTGCTGCTAGTGAATTCACGAGGAATCTGACTCTAAGTTGCAGATAAGTTCCTAGGAAGGTTACAGAGAATATCCCTAAAATAAGGAAGGAATGGGATAAGGGGCATATAATAGAGGGAGATGCTGCTTCCCTATTAATAAGGTCTCTTCTATACCATGCAAAGCCATGAGGATGCAGGGCTCTTTGGACTTGTGCCAAGTTGCAGTGAGATCTTTATCGAGATTGGCCAATTATTGGATACAAGCTGACCTAGGAAGGGGCTGTGAGTTTGGTTGAGATGTATGCTCTTGGCTAAAGCAATTCCCAGGGAGTGCTTGCTACAGAGAGCTTTCATTCAGTGCTATTCCCAGTGGGTGGGGAAATAATTCTTTGTTCCTGACATGGCGATTAGGACAGTATCACATGACATACATGTCCAAAAAGTGATACTAGAACCAGCCATAAGCAAACAGCTTCATGGTGGTTGGTGGCTCTTGATGAAGACAGAATTATGGGTAAAATGACAATACTTCTTTTTGCTTTACCTTTACCACTGTTGCACGAAGTTCCACTATAATTTGATACTGTAGACATTGCTGTAGATATTTCTGGGATCTACTTAATTGTCTTATGTTCAGCAAGCCTTGCCCTCTTCAGGCTTTCACTATTCTATCTCTAAAAGTAAACACTTATATAATCGAAGTCAAATATTTTTATCTCGATTAGATCTTCGCTGTATATGCAAAAATGGTCAGTCATGTAAAAAGTTATGTAAAAGAGGGAGAACAGGGAAGAGAGAAAGAGATAGAGACAGAGAGACAGAGAGAATACATTGTTATTGGTTAATATATATCTCCCAAGTCTTAAAGACAGATTACTTTTATTCTCTTCCTTTTTATGGCATTGACACTTTGAAGACAATATTTTGGTTGTCCTGTAGAATGTCCTGTATTGTGGATGTGTTTGATTGGATTCTGCTGATGTTTAACTTGTTCTTTTTACAGGTATATATTTACGTAAGTCTAAAGGCTTTTTAAGATTCAGTTTAAACAATTGGGCAAGAATTCTTGATTGTATCCATTCTGGAGACTGAAATATTATAAAACACATTTTAGACATGCACAACACAGAAAAACAAACACTGACAGATGTAAGGGTGAAACGGTCCTAAATCATGGTTGGTGATTAAAACATGCTCTCTAAGCATACATTTCATGTTTATAAAAATACACCCTATGTTGAGTTAGATATAAGACTCAGTCATTTAAAAAAGATTGAAAGTTTACAGACTATGTTCCAGATTCACAATGGCATCTTATTACAAATCAACAACAGTCAAGTATATAGGACCCTTCAATATTTTGGAAATTAAACAATTTCTAGTTTATGGGACAAATAAATCACACAACAAACTGGACAACACTCTAAACTTTAAAAAGTGCAAAATATCAAACTTGGTAGGAAGCAGCTAAAGCAGTGCTTAGAGGAAAATTTATAGCTTTAAGGTTCATTTTTGAAAGGCCTAAGGTTAATAGTTGAGGACACTTGAAGATTAAATTAAAATGCGAAGTAGACCTAAGGTAAATAAACACAAAGACTCTGCAAACAGAAAAGAAAATATAGCAATTAGAAACATTATTCACTGTTGGTGGTACCATAAATGATATAGTCACTCTAAAAGTCTTCTAGAAGTTTTTTATGAAGTTAAGCATGTGGCTACCTGATGACCCAGAGATTTCTCTTTTAGTATTTTTTCAAGAATGTGAAAAATATGTATTAGCAAAAACACAGCTGTACAAAAAAAATTTTTTTTTTTTGTCTTTTTTTTGAGACAGGGTCTCGCTATGCAGTTGAGGCTGGCCTTGAGCTCACTTTTGTAGCCCAGGCTGGTCTCGAACTCACACCAATCCTCCTGCCTCAGCCTCCCGAGTGCTGGGATTACAGGCATGCGCCACCACGCCCGGCTGTACAAAAAATTTTTAGATGCTAGCTTTTGTTGATGGTAATGAAATATCTGAAATGATTAACTTGTGAAGAGCAAAGATTTATTTTGGTTAAGAGTTTTGGGGGGTTCAGTACATGATTTATCTCATTTGTTTGTACCAATATAGATGGTTCTTTAAAGTATGTTTTGAGTGGCATAAGCCAATCCTCAAAGAGTATATATGGTATGCTGCTTATGTGGATTTCTAGAATGAGTAAAATTAACCTATGGTGTAAAACATCAGAATACTGCTTATCTCTGAAGATAGGGAAGGAGAGAGTGATTAACTGGGAAAGCTTATAAAAGACTTCTTGGTAATGTTTGAAGCTCGATGTGGACTTGGGCTCTGCAAATGTATGAGGAGTGATAGAAAAATATAGTGTGCATTTAAATAAAAGAATTTATACAGTAAAAGACACATTGGATAGGGCTGCTGAGATAGCTTAGCACACTGAAGTGTCTGCTTAGGTGTGGTTCAATTGCCAGCATTAATGCTTCACCAGCCCTGTACCCAGAGCAGGCTGAGCTGGCCAGAGTCCAGGGAGCATAGTGGTACACACCTGTAATCCCACTGCTGGGGAGGTTGAAAGCAGGAGGGTCACCACAAGTCAGAGCTGCATAGTGAGACCCTGCAACAACCAAATACATTTAAAAAAAAAAAGACACATTGCCATTAAATCTTTAAATGTCCCTCAAAGTACTTTGCCATACTTATCCCAGTGTTCTTGTCACTTGTTCAATCAGTTATGGAAACTCTCTTTGGTGAGTGTCTTTAGTTGCGCTGTCGTGACCAGCTCAGTGTTCTGAGTTGATCCATAATGTTTACCTTTCATCTTCGTTTTGACTGTGAGATAAAGCCAGATGTCTCACAGGGCTAGACCTGGTGGGGAAAGTTAAGGAGACGCTGCTGCAGTGTTTGCACAAACCTGCCTTTCTCTGCTACGGTGCTCAACGGCAGCATTCTCAGTGGTTCTCATCACACCCAATAAAGACACTCATGAAAGAAGACTTCCTGGTCTGCTTCAAAACGTGGCAAGAACAATGGGATTAGTGTGTTCAGAGCCAGGGGTAATTTTTGATGGTGATTAATGGCAATGTGTTGTTTAGTATAATACATCTTTAAAGATTTAGATATTTACTGTGGGCTTTTTCTTTAGTTCATTTTATTTTTTACATGAAAGGTTTAGTATAAAGTGGATAAAGTAAAAAGATGTTAAACAGTAAGTCAAACTTATCAGCAGAGCACAGGGCTAGCCAAAACCACAAGGCAGCCTGCTGTGCACTGTTTACATGATAACAAGTTAAACCTTGCAGGGAAACTTACACCATCCTTACAAAGTCTTTCTGTGACCCTAGAACACAGAGGCTGAAGACAAAACAAAACAACAACAATAAAAAGCAAAACCCAGGGGAAAAAAAACCAAATTATTTTTAATATATTTTACATATACAGTTAAATATGATACCGATCACCAGGTAAAGGGTCTTGGGTGGGGACAGGCATAGGTCTGTGCACTGACAGCATTGTCTTGTTTGGTTTTTTTGTTGTTGTTGCTGTTGTCGTTTTTTATTGTTTTGCACTTCTGGGGCTCTGAACTCAGGAACTTGTGCTTGCTAGGCAGGCACTCATGCCACTGAGCTATATCCCCAGCCCCTATTGACAGCACTGTCAACAAGCACCACATCCAGGTTTGAAAGTGGAATTTGGTCAGGTCTGGCCAGGGTCTTTAAAGTATGTCTACTTTCAAGTAATTGATCCCCCAATGGCCTCTAAGCACACCCCAACAGCTGGAAGCTAGGGGCCACTTGTAGGTGGAGCTCACCATGTGGCTCTGGGTTGGCATCTGCAGGCCTGAGTTCCCAGGCTGATGTGTCATCAGTAGCACCGCCCCCCAACCACCCCCCAGTGGCTGCCCCACGGGCAGAGGCCCACAGAATTTCTTCTCTCAGAATCTGCCTTGTCTGATTGCTGATCCCCTCACCCCGACCCCACTGGTCACTCTAATTCCGCGTCCTCTTTGGGTTGTAAACAGCCCCAAACTTCTCCAAGGACTTCTTTAGGGACTCCCGGGCTTTGTCATCGCACTCCAGCTCCTCAGGGTTCTTCCTGTGCTTCAGCTCTTTGTTCATAGTGCCATGAATCAGCTTGCCAGCTGGGGGTTGGAAATCCTCGGCTGTGGTGATTCCGCTTCCTGTGCAGTCAGGTTTCTGGTAAGCATTCAGGCACAGGATGATGAACTGAGGCATCTCTTTTCTGAATACTTCTTTGCTTTTCTTCTTTTGCCAGCTCACTGGAGGTGTCTCATTCTGCTGTCTTGGGCTTTTTGGATGTCACCAGAGGATTCCCATAAGATATTGGGGTTCCCAGAACTATCTCAGCTTCATGCTCAAAGCCAGCATCATCTCCTGGGCTCCCCAAGTAGGCAGAGCCCACGGAGTTTGCCTTGTGATCACACATGGTGGTAACAAATCTTTGCTTCTGGACCTCATGCTGTCCTCCAGTCGGGATGTAAGATGAAACTTTTTGGTTTGGGAGGAGATGGAAGGGGCAGATGTGGCAGGTTGTTTATTGCAACTGTCTCAGGTGGCTGTGATGGTTGTGGCTGCTCTGGTGTAGCTACTGCAGTCACGGCCACAGTTGGCCACGCCACCACTCCTTGTGGGTGAGCTGTGAAACCTGCTGTCTGTGGATATATTAAAGACTTGGCTGGGCATATCTCTGTCTGTGCTTGATACATGACTGCTTGAGATTGTGCAGGACAGCGTTGCTGCTGTGTACTGACAGATTGTTGGTTTGAATCCCAAGCACTATAATTCTGTCCTGGAACTGGGCCTGGAGCTAATACTGGCACGACAGCACCACTGGAGTCTTGGTGCATCACATCCTCTTGGGCACATACTGTGAACTATGCACTTCCACAGGGGCTGCCACATGTGGAACCAACTGGCATTGTGGAACAGTAGCAACATTCTGTGAAATGCCCCACCAAGGGCTTAGCATGATCGTGAGGGGTAGAGATCACACAGGGTCTGTGCTGAGAATTCCAGCATTTGGGTTGCTGGGATCCACAGAAGCCTGCATGGGATAGCCAGGTGTGTAGCCAGCAAATGGGTGACGGGGGGCATTATGGCCCAGAGAGTCACAGGACAGCAGTGATGTCATTCCCAGATTCTGCATCTGCTGCTGCTGCTTCTGAGCCTCCTGCTGAGCTTCTTCTTGCTCAGACAACGTTCCCTGCTCCTCTGTGGAGAGTTTATTGTTTTCTCTAATTCCTACTTTCTTTGTAGACATTGGTGCATCACACCTGTTGCCTGGCCTTTCTGTTTCCTGCTTGTAGGCAGAAGAGGACGATGAGAGGGAGCTCCTTTGTTTCCATTACTCTTTATTCTAAGCCCGCTTATCTGAATCTTTCTTTCTTGACCTGTTAGGAGTCTCTGAGATAGCTGTTTGATTTCTGAGTCCTACAGCACCCCGTCTTGCCCAGTTAGTGTGCTCTCTCCTTTGCAGTTTGACTTCTGTTTAGAGTTCCATACTCCCTGTAGGTCTTTCTGACTGTCCAGTATCTTGGCAGCCAAAACACTTATATCCACTGTGTTATCCAGCTGTTCTTGGCTCCTCTCACTCTCCACATCAGGCACAGCCTCCTCTTCGTCACCCTGTGGTGTTTCCTCAGCAGTGGGCTCTTCCAGCTTGGTATTGCTGCTCTCTTTGTGGCACTCTATCTCAGTGTCAGCTTCTGGTTCCAACGTGGGTAGTTTACTGGCCTCTGTAGTGGTTTCGCTTTCAACTTTGGATTCAGGCAGCTGCTCAGGGAATGGCGGTTGTGACTGCATCTCTTCCTTCGTGTGGATATTTTTCCATTGATCAAGGTCCTCCAGCTCACTGGTTGCATCAGAGATTGCACTGCTCATGCTACTTTCCTTATCGTTTTAAGTCTGTGAAGCATGAGTTTCTTGGGAATGTCGGCATCAGCTTCTGTGCTCAGCTTGGTACAAGGACCAGGTGCATTGAAGGGGGTGCGACCCTGCGACATAGTCCCACCTCCTTCACTCAACTGAGGGATGACAGTCTTGGTCATTGAACAACATTGAATAATTAGAGGCGCTTTGTTTTCCTCTTCTTGCTTTCTTCCGTTTTTAGTGGGAATGGGTAAGTGTTCCAAAGTCATATAATCTCTTCTGGAAGCTTCTGGTTAGTTTCTTAGCCATCACCAAGCTCCGCCCTCCAGATCCATAAGAAGGACAGCCCATGTCATTCCAGATCAGACTTCAGGCAGAACTGTGAGTGTGTATTCTGACTAAGCGTGAGACAGGGACTTTTCTGCTCTAAAGTTTCAATTCAAACCTTTAGTTGGGGTGAACTAAGAACCTAGATTTTTCAGAAAGACCCTCATCATTTTCCATCAGTGCTCCTAGCTCTCTATCTACTGAATTCTTCTTATGAGATCATTTCTTTTTCACTTACTGTGGGTTTTGATCACTCCTTGTATGTATTTGATAAAACTCGGCAAATACCATTCAAGGTTTGTACAGTTCATTGTTTCATCAAAGATATGAATTGTATGCAAACATTGATGTGCGTGCAGAATATTTAAGGGAAACTATGCTGATATATTTTACTTTTAAATATGTCAGAAATAAGATGGATTAACAAATGACAAGTGTATATGGATAGGCATAAAGTTATGCAGTAAGAAAATCATAGTAAAACATTAATAGCAGCAACTGCAAAGTGGCTAGAAGTGTGTTCATAAAAATCTTTCTACTTTTCTCTGAAATTGTTAAAATGAAATGTTGAGGGAAAGATCTTTTGGAGGTCATTGGGGAAGATCAGTGGAAACTAAATATTAGCTGACATGAGGGAATAATTTTTGTCAGTTCTCTGATGTTTTCAAAGTATTATGATTATTGGTAAAACTTTATCATTAGGAGAAATGAGCTAAAACTTTAATACTGCAGTGTCATGATGCCTGAGACTCACCTGGAAATTGGCTAGGGAAAAATTAGATAATAAGCCAAAAATGTTAGATTATTGAATCTATGTCATGGTTACTGGGATATTCATTGTTTCTTTTATTAAGTGCTTAAAAAGTAATCTATTGAAGTAATGAGATATTGTCAATGATCAGAGAATATAAAGGATGCAACCTATGTATCTGAGATATTTACAGTTGCTAGTACCCCATTATTAGGGTGAACTTCGAATCAGTTACCTTAGAGGCTATTGTTAGATCTGTTTTAAAATGTATCTAATCCTGTTTTGTGTGGCTGTAGTGTAACACCAGAGACTGACTAATGTATGAAGAACAAAAGTTTATTTCATACAATTCTGGTGGCTGGGGAGTTCAGGGCCAAGGGACCCACATCTACTGAGGAATCCCTGCTTCTTTCATCATCCCAAAGACAAAGGTGGAAGGACAAGAAAAATGAGAAAGCAAGAGGGGCCTAAGCTTGCTTTTGTGACAGGCTCACTCTGCCTGAACAACCCCATTCCCATAATAACAACAAGCATCCATTCCACTTCCTCGACTCCACCCCCCAAAACTGTTTCAATGAGCACTAAGTCTCCAGTGAATGCGCCTTGGGGATCCATTCCAACTCTATTAGAAGGCCAACTCATCATCATTCTCTATTTGCTTTCTGTCTTACTTAACTTTTCTAGACAGTTGCTCTTCCAGAGTTTGTGAACTTCCAGGTTTATAACCTTATCTTGTCATGCTGATCCTGGACTATATTGTCCATGCATTTGATGTTATATCTTCCTCATCACGGATTAACATTTTTAGTGTCACTGAAACTTAATGCCAGAACTTTACTCACTAGAGGTTCATCAGATGTTTAACAACAGATTTAATACCCAAAAGACAGGATGTGGAAGATACATATAATATAGCAAGGTGTTAGTCCCCATTTGTGTAAATGCCCCATTGTGTCTTCTGTAAAAAAAAAAAAAATAGTGTAAATGAGGACAAAAATGTGCATCGGTATTATGCAATTTGAAGAAAGTGTTCAAATGGGAAAGGGAGTGGGGAAGGAAGGAAGGAAGGAAAAATTTAAAAAAATGATGCAAAAAGGAGGAAAAAAATAAAAACATTAAGGAGGGCAGGAGGGGTTGAAGAGAGGGTAAGGGAGTGGGAAATTGGCATCAAATTATATCATACACACCTTTGGTTTTGCTTGGGTTCAGTACCCTGAAGTAACAGAAACACACTCTGTTCAATGGTCTTGGCATGACAGAGAGTTTGGCAAGAAAAATGTACTCAAAACGACAAAGCAATCCTGGTTGCAATAGCAGGAATGTATTGAGAAACAGCATTAGGGTATCTTCTTGGTCTCATTTTATGTTTGTGTCTGGGTCTGGGAGCGCTTATGCTATGTGGGCTTGCTCCAAAAACTGGATCAGGCTTTGCTTCCTCTTATTGAAAATTCCTCAACTAACATACTTTCCTATTGTGGAATCTAGCTCTCAAAGGGGTTTTGTGGCTGAAAATAGATAAAATTTTTGATTAAAATGTAAATATAGTAAATCTCAGATTAGTTCACGTCGTCTATATTTCAATTCTCTGTGTGTCTTCTGAGAAACACTTGAACCTCCCTCACATGGGATGCTTTGGATGACTGGCTCGTGTCCTTTCTTTTGTTTATAATTTGTTATGTGACAAGCTCGGCACTCACTTCTTTGCTCTGTGTCTCCCTGGGTCGAAATGTTTCTTGAACAGTGGTCCAGACTGCAGTGGCTATGAACCATGGCTGGCCAAGCAGAATCCTATGTAATTTACACTTATTGTCCTGCCATAGTTATTAAAAAGCCCTCTGCCACCTTCAATTTATATTTTTATTAATTAAGTTTACTGGTAGGTGTCCATAGTGATGACAGTCGTTTCATTATAGAGAATTTCTATGTGTGCATGATACAACTTGATGCTATTTTCCCATTCCCCTAACCTCTCTTCAACCCCTCCTGTCCTCCTTATTGTTTTCATTTTTTCTTTCCTTTTGCATCATTTTTTAAAATTTTTCCTTCCTTCCTTCCCCACTCCCTTTCCCATTTGAACACTTTCTGCAAATTGCATAAAACCGATTACACATTTTGGTCCTCATTTACACTATTTTTTTTTTTTTTTTACAGAAGACATAATGGGGTATTTACACAAGCATGTACCATTTATTTCACTTACAAGTTTGGCCTTAAGGTGCATTTGTTGGCCAGGAAAGGCCTCAGGTCTATCCTTCTTTATGGCTTAGCAAGATTCCATTGAATTGGGGGCCCAGCAGGATGGCTCACTGGTCTAAAGGACCTGCTTAGGAAAGCTTAGGCGGCTTCAGGGACCGCGGTTCGATCCCTAGCACCACATGCTGCACCAGCACTTGCCCTCAGGGCAGGCTGAGCTGGCCATAAAAACGAACAGACAAACAAACAAACAAAAGTTCTGAAACAAGAAAAAAATAAAACATTCCACTGAATTAAAAAAATGTGTCTTTTCAATAAGAGATGGAATCTCAATGTTTTAATCTGAATCTCTCAAGTGACAAGTGATGTTGAACGTTTTTCATATATTTATTTGCCATTTCTACCTCTTTATCTGGAAAGTATCTTGACTTCAGATGCCCGTTTTTGGACTGGATCTTTAAATCTGGGGGGTCTGATATTTTTGAGGTCCTTATATGGTCTTGATAGTATTCCTTTGTCTGAGGAACAGACAGCAAAACGTTTTCCCACACTCTGGGTTGTCTTTTCACTCTGTTGGTGGTTTTTGCTTACTGTGCAAAAGCTTTTAAATAAGATGAGATCACAATTGTTGATTCTTTGTAATAGTTCTTGTGTGATTAGGGTTTCATTCATTAAGTTTCTGCCTATACCAAGATCTTCAAGAGCTGTACCTATTCTATCTTCCAGCACATATAATGTTTCTGTTTTAATATTTAGATCTTTGAACTATTTTGATTTTAGATTAATGCATGGTGAAAGACATGATTCTAGTTGTAATCTCTGGGATATGGAAAGCTAGTTTGTCTAGCACTGTTTTTTAAAGAGGCTATCTTTCTTCCGGTGAAAGTGTTTGGCTTCTTTTTCAAATACAGGTGGCTGAGTATGTGGGGAGTTGCTTTTATATCTTCTAATTTGTTATGTTTATCCTTCTGCATGTTTATTTTCCTCCCATATCATGCTGCTTTTATCATAACATCCTTGTAGTATAATTTCAAGTCAGGAGTTCTGATGCTTTTTGCCTTGCCGTTGTTATGGAGAATTATCTTTGCTATTCTAGGTCTCTTCTGGCTCCAAATGAATTTTAGGATTGCTTTCTCCACTTGTGGGAGATATACTGTTGCAAATTTTATTTGGATTACATTAAATCTGTATAACAATTTTAGAAATGTTGCCATTTGTACTATATTTGTTCTTCCTGCCCAAGTGGAAGGACTATCTTTCCATTTTCTAACATTCTTCTCAATCTTTGTCAGAGTACTATAGTTTTTCAGTGTATAAGTCTTTATCCCCTTCACTGGACTGATTCCTAGATACATCATTTTCTTGGATGCTATTGTAAAATGTATAGGTTCCATGATTTCTCCCTCTATGAGTTTGTTATTAATATACAGAAAGGCTATTGATTTGGAGTGTTCTGTGATACTGAATTTGCTTATTAAATCTTTTTATTTATTTATTTTTTTTCTTCAGTACCAGGGATTGAACTCAGGTTCTTGTGTTTTCCAGGCAAGTGCTTATTCTACTGAGCTATCTTCCCAGCTCATGCCTACTAAATCTAGCAGCTTTTTAGTGGAGTTTCTGGGGCCTTCTATCAGAGTGTCATGCCATCTGCAAATAATGGTAATTTAACTTCATTTCCTATCGTTACTCCTTTTCTTTCTCTTGTCTAAATTTTTTGCTAATGTTTCCCGAACTGTGTTGAATAGGAGTGGTGATAGTGGACATCCTTGTCTTGTTCCTCATTTTATTTTATTTATTTATTTATTTATTTTTCTTGTTTCAGAACCTTTGTTTGTTTATTCACTCATTTTTATGGCCGGCTCAGCCCGCCCCAAGGGCAGGGCTGGCGCAGCATGTGGTGCCGGGGATTGGAACCGTGGTCCCTAAAGCTGCCCAAGCTTTCCCAAGTGGCACTTTAGACCACTGAGCCATCCTGCCAGGCCCCTTGTTCCTCATTTTAGAATGAAAGTTTTCAAGTGTTATCCATTTAGTGTTATGCTTGAGTGGTTTTGTTATAGATAGATTTTATCAAACTCAGACAAGTGCTTCTGTTTTTTTCTTTTTTTTTAAATACTAAGGTAATGCTTGTTTCAAGTAAAGAATTTAGGAGTATTGTTTTCTTTGTACTACTCAGCTATAAACAAGGATACACTTGAGACATTTATAGGGAAATGGATGCAGCCTGAATCCATACCCATAAGAGAAATAAATCAGTTTCATGTGTATAAACATTATATTATTTCTCTAGTATAAGAAGCTAAAAGAGTGAACAAGGCCCAAAATGTACAACAGATATTGTAAATTGGGAAGAAATTGGTCAAAAAGAAAGAGAACCTAGAATGTGGGAAACATAAAAAGGGAAAAGGATATATATATATATATATATATATATATATATATATATATATATTTTTTTTTTTTTTTTTTTTTTTTTTTTTTTTTTTTTTTTTTTTACTTTACCAGGGATTGAACTTGGGACCTTGTGCTTGCAAGGCAGGCACTTATGCCGCTGAGCTATCTCCTCAGCCTAGTCAAGATAGTTATACTGCCAGTTGCTATCAGTTTATTGAAAAGGAAGTTTTATGCCTATATTGTTTTATCACTTCTTCTTGCTTATGTCTTATAATACAAGCAACCACTTTTTTTTTTTTTTTTTTTTTTGTCTTTTTGAGACAGGGTTTCACTATGCAGTTCAGGCTGGCCTTGAGCTCACTGTTGTAGCCCAGGCTGGTCTCGAACTCACTGCCTCAGCTTCCCAAGTGCTGGGATTACAGGCATGCGCCACCATGCCCGGCATAAGCAACTACTTTGAAGATAACAATATGCTTGAGTAACTGTCATTACTCTCCTACTATCTTGTTTTGAAAATTTATACCATTACTTTTTATTGTTTATTTTTCTTTTCCTTTAAAAAATTAAAGAAAAAGAGTTTGATACATAATAGCATTAAGTCTTCTGTAAATTTCTTTTTTTTTAAAGATTGTTTTAGTTCCTGTGCATTTTTTTTTTGTTTTGTTTTTTTTTTTAATACTATTTTTTTATTATTTATTTATTTTTCTTGTTTCTGAACTTTTATTTGTTTATTCATTCATTTTTATGGCTGGCTCAGCCCGCCCCAAGGGCAGAGCTGGCGCAGCATGTGGTGCCGGGGATCGAACCGCGGTCCCTGAAGCAGCCCAAGCTTTCCCAAGCAGGCGCTTTAGACCACTGAGCCATCCCGCCAGGCCCAATCTTCTGTAAATTTCTTGCAGAATTTAGCAGTGAATCCATCAGGGCCTAGGCTTTTCTTTGTTGGTAGTCTTTTCATTAAATCTCCAATTTTATTGACTGATGATTTTTTTTTTTTTAGAATTTCTATGTTATCTTCATTCAACTTTGGTAATTCATAGGTATGTAGGAATCTGTCCATTTTTTTCTGCAGTTTCTATCTTATCAGAATACAAGTTCTTTTTTTAAATTACTTTTAATAAGAAATAATGATGAGACAGGTTCAAAACACACAGAACATCCAGAAAATGATTGCTGATGAGGAGCCAAAGGCCCTTCACCAAAGGGACATCTGGGAAGCAATGGCTCCAGCTCATGTGACTCAGATATTGGCAGACGTGCAGCCCCACATGGACAGGTGGATGGCTCAGACGGCCCAGCCAAGGAAGGACTTGATGCTTCTAATCAATCAGTTGAGCCAAAGGCCGAGGTGGATGAAAATGCCTGCTCTCCTTAGTGGTGGGATATATAGGAAGAAGCCAATTGTCAGGCTCATTAGTACTAGAAATGCTCCTTTGTGATCCCAGGTTATGAATGAATTGAAACCTTAGGTACAGTTCTAAGTGTTGGTACTGGTATGTGACTTCAGGTGAAAGGACAGTATTGGCCGCTAAGGCTTGTATGGTACTCAGCAGCTGAACCTGGAAAAGGATGTATCTGCCTTAATCTAAAGGAGTGTCACCAGTGGGGCAGATACTCATCACAGTGAAATAAGAATCAGAGGAGAGGGTCTGTGACACATCACCGGTTGTGAGATGAATGTATAAAGAAAGTCACGATTGAGATGAGAACTGAGCTGAAGGAGAACACGTCGGGAGGCGGAGCACAAAGCCAGGCAGTAGGAAAGAATTTTGGACTTACTCTGTACATAGTGAAAGGGTGCTAACTGCACAAATTGGCCATAGAACTGCTGGGTTAAGAGAGATAGAGGGAGCCGGCTATTGAAAGTCATGCCGAAAGTCCCAGCTACTCAGGAGGCTGAAGAAGGAGGATTACTGAGGCTTTGCATTTAAGATCGCTGTAGCAAAAACCTTGTCTCAAGACAAAACAAAATAAGGGTGGGGCATTATGAAGTTAAAGAAAAAAAACAGTGTGAGTAAAGGACATAAGGAAGGTTTGAATCACTGTGCACATGTTAGGTTTAATATATTGCAGGATAGTGGAGAGGATGGTTTTGCAGCTTAGTAATAAAAAAGTTAAAACAGGGCTAACTGTGTAGATCAGCAGTATGACTAATTCCCCTCAAATTAACCACTCCCATATCTTCTCTGTGTTGATTAGGCTGTTCTTTCAAAAATAAAGATCTTATTTTGTGAAAAAAATTCAAAAGCCCATTCTGCTCTGAACAAATCAGTGGGTGAGTCTGATGATGGATTCACCCTGGTGATCCAACGACTCCTTTATTCCCTCTTCTGGACTTGGCTGCCCTGGGACCAAACTTCCTGCTCACAGGTCTTTGGAGAGGACAGTTCACATCTAAATCACAACAGGGTAGTTCGTATGATTTCCAGCTTACAGGAGAGGAAGTCAAGACGCAGAAAATTTAGTTTCACTGAAGATCAGTTAAAAAGAAAGAAAACCGAGATTCCAATTTTGGTATGTCTAACTCACAGATGTTTGCTCTTAAGCGCCACATATGGTTTCTCTGTGCTAATGCTAATTCTTCTGCTCTTTCCACATGTACTCTGTAGTTGATGTGATCTAACTTGGGGATTTGGCTCGTATGCATGCGTTGCATGAGACACATGTAAATGTGGGATAAAGTTAACAATCCAGGGCACTAAATTAGAGTTGGGTCAAGTAGACAGAGGGTATTAATTTATGTTACACATTTCTTTTTTTTTTTTTTTTTAATTTTTATTTATTTATTTTTTTCTTGTTTCAGAACCTTTTTTGTTTATTCACTCATTTTTATGGCCGGCTCAGCCCACCCCAAGGGCAGGGCTGGCATAGCATGTGGTGCCGGGGATCGAACCGAGGTCCCTGAAGCCGCCCAAGCTTTCCCAAGCAGGCGCTTTAGACCACTGAGCCATCCCGCCGGGCCCCCTATTACACATTTCTTGAGGTGTGATGGAAGTATAATAATAAATTGTGTTCATTTAAAGTGTATGGATTTGTGCCTACCTGGAAAATATAAAGTCCCAAGTTTGACCCCTGGTACTACAAACAAACAAACAAAATTATAAGAGTTTTATCAGTTTTGACCAATGTGTACACCCATGAAGCTGTCCCCATAATCAAGTTAACGGTTATTCTTTCTCCTTAAATTCCTTTCCAGTTCCTTTGTAAATTCATCTTTTCTTCCGCTGAGACTCATAAGCAACTAACTGCTAATCTGCTTTTTGTCACGTTAGGTTAGTTGACATTTTTAGAATTTTGCATAGCTAAAAATCCCAACAGTCCTGCTATTTGCTGCAGTTCTTGCATTCACATAGGGGGGCAGGATTTGAGACAGGGTCTCACTATGTCGTCCGTGCTGCCTTTGAACTCACTGTGTAGTTCAGGCTGGCTTCAAAGTCTTGCTTCAGCCTCCCCCAGGCTGGGATGGCTGGGATGCCCTGCCATGCCTGGCCATTCAGCACGATTTTGAGAACCATCTCCGGTCTCTATGTGTTCAGTGTCATGAGTTTGTTCCTTTTTCTTGCTGAGTAATTTTGCATTACTTGCGTACACCACAAGTTGTTCATCCATGTGTTTGTTGATGGACATTTAAATTGTTTCCAGTTTTTGGCTATTGTAAAAAGAGTTGTGAATGTTTGTGTGCAAGTCTTACTTAGAGACATATGTCTTTATTTCTTTTGGGTAAAAACTTAGGCGTACTTAGGTATCATGGTATGGTGTGTATGCTGAACTGTAAAGAAATGACCACGGTTTTTTCTACAATTGAAAATAGTAGTTTCTTCTTCTTGGCCAGTACTTGATATTGTCCCTTTAAATACTTATATTATCAAATATAATGAGTGAGTTAATAATATCCCATTTTATTTTTTATTTGTACTTTTCTCATTGCTAATGATTTGAGCATCTATTCATTTGCTTAAGGGACCCTCTTTACATCACTCTAGATAAAATGTCTATTTGAATTTTGTATTTATATTTATTTATTTATTTATTTATTTATCTATTTATTTTTTGTCTTTTTGAGACAGTGTCTTGCTATGCAGTTCAGGCTGACCTTGAGCTCACTTTTGTAGCCCAGGCTGGTCTTGAACTCGCACCAGTCCTCCTGCCTCAGCCTCCCGAGTGCTGGGATTACAGGCGTGTGTCACCACGCCTGGTTTGGATTTTGTATTTATTTTTAAAAATTTGATTATCTTCCTACTGTTGAGTGATACATTTTAAAAATATATTCGGGATATTAGTATTTATCTGATACATACGTAGCAAATATTTTTCACCAGGTCTGTAGCTCGTTGTTTCGTTTTGTATTCTTAGGGTATCTTTCAAATATTGAACTCTCACATATTATCAGAGATCAAAGTGTACTTTTTTTCTTTGAGTGTACTCTCATATCATAGTTCTCCTGTGCTTCCTGTTGAACCTGGTAGAGATTTTGAAACAAAATTGGGCCAATCGATTATTTCGAGATCACTTTTGCATATGGTATGAGGCAAGATAACACGTTAATTTTTTTCCTCACTATTATCTGTCAAAAAGATCTTCCTTTTCCCATTGAATTGCTTTGATACCATTGTATAAAAATCAGTTACGTTTTTTAATATACATGTGGGTGCTTCCACATTCCTTATTCTCTTTCACAAATTGGTGTGCCTACTTTTATTTTGGGAAAATGTTAGTTTATTTAGTGGGAGGGATGCTCACCACTGGGCCTTTGATGCCATAAAATAGAAAGAAAATGTGTGCTCTGCAAAAAATTTAAAGATTTTTCATATCATTTTGTAGGTAAACATGCGTTGTTGATTGGTGGAAGATTCTGACTAATTCCATCAAAGATTGGTGAGAAGTAAGTTTCTCATAAAAGGTAATGTGAAATTTGTTATGTATCTTTTCAGTAGGTCGCAAACAGGACAATTTACTCTCCCTTATGGTGTTTAGATTAGAAGATGCTTTAGGGTTTTAGTTCATTGTTTCACACTAACCAGGGTGGAGGTGGATAAACTATTCAACTTTTGCCTCTGGACTTCCTTCACATGAGACCTCAGCTGTACATTAACATAGAAACTTCACGTGATGCCAGGGGCGGAAGGTGGCTGGTTATGGAGTTAGGAAGTGCCAGCATGCGCTGAGACGAGTGGTGAGGAAAGCTGTCTTTGGAAGTCTGTTTTTCTCTCTCTCTCTCTTTTTTTTTTTTTTAATTTTATCTATTTGGGACAAGGTCTTACTATGTAGGTTGGACTCATAGGGATCCTGCTATTTCAGCCTCCTCACGGCTGGGATTACAGGCGTGTACCACCACACCCAGTTTCAGTGGCTGGCTTGGCATGCCTGAGAGAACAAACCCAGGTCCCCACACTTGCCTAGGCAGGTGCTTGGACTGCTGAGCTATCTCCCTGAGCCTGTCTTCAGAATTTTTATAAAAGGTTAGAGTACTTTGCTGGGAAGGAAGGGAAAAAGTTATTTTGCATATATATACAAGATTGCTTGGATAATTCTGCTTCTGATTTTTGCTTCTCTCTTGAAAGGAGGAATTAATGCGTAACTTGTTCTTTCTCCTTTTTAGTGTTTTTGTTACTTTTTTGGTCCAATTTTGCACACTTACATCTGAACAACTAATTTAAAGACAACATTATGCAATATAAAAACCTTTGTTGAATTCTTATTATATTGCTTAGTGAAATTTTGTGCTTTTTTTTTTTTTTTTAGGTATTGTTTTCTTTAAAAAAAAAGAAAGATACTTTTTTTGGATTTTTAAGGTAGTTATTCTAATCAGAAATAAAAATATTATATGTCTCCTACATAGTCAAAAGAGAAGCCTGAAGCAATCTGATCTTTTCAACTAAAAAAGACTCAATTGAGGAAATCAGAAAGTGAGTGAGAAAATGGATGGAATTTGAATCATATGAATGAGATGTAATTCTTGGTTTTTTATCACTCACTGGCCATGTTTTTGTTTGGATACTTCAACTGTTAAGCTGTGGCATTTATAGTATCCACATTAAGATCTTAGTGTCTACATTAAGATATTTGTAAAAATTAATACACATGCATAAATTCTATACATATATAGATACATTTTTTTTTTTCTCTTTGAGACAGAGTCTTGTTGTGAGGTTCAGGTTGACCTTGAGCTCACTTTTGTAGCTCAGGCTGGTCTCGAACTCACACCCATCCTCCTGCCTCAGCCTCCCAAGTGCTGGGATTATAGGCATGCACCACCACGCCCGGCTATAGACATATATTTTGACATAAAATGGACCAAGGTTTGCATAAGTCAGTATTTAAAACATTGCAACAGTATATTCACCATTTTCCTTATATCTGGCAATCTAAACAACTAATTTAAAGAATTACTTTTAAAAATACAATCCCAAATTTTCTTCCACTTATATAATTATTTAAGCAGTGTATTTTGGTTGATGTGTCTCTAGACTGTAAGCTCTCAGAAGATAGCAAACTTACCCGTCTGGACCATGGCTATAGTTTCACATATTAGTATATAAATTGGTATGTAGTGAACAGTACTTATTTCCTAAGTGAGGAAGTGTTAGTTGAAAGCCATTCCTATCCAATTGTTGGGCTCTGGAAGGCTTAATTGCCTGTTTTCCCCAAGAGAGGCCAAGACACCAGAAAACATTCCAATCAGCAGAGGCTATAAAAGTGAAAAAAAAAAAAAATACACAGATGGTCAGAAGATGTTGAATTCATTCTTTTTGATTCCAAAAGATGACTCCCCAAGTAGAATATATTTTTCTAATTTTACTTATGGGCAGCTAATAGTTAAACCCAACAGAATTTCTGTGTTATGAATTTTGTGGCCCCAGCTTTTATGAACTTATCTCCTTGACTAGGGATTTGTTTTTCTGTGATAAATTTCTTCAGAATAGCAGCTGCTTAACTTTGTAAAAATATCTGGTATATAAAAACCAAAGCTAAGGCTTTCCTTCTGCAAAATTGTGGTTAGAGAATATTGAAAATGCTCAACAAAAACACTGAGTGGTCACCTACCAATCTGATCTCTGCAGGAGGAACAAAGGAATAAGGGACTTCTAAATGACCACGACATGGAGAAGCACTCAGGGACAAGGACAGGAGGTCAGTGTTTCCAGCTACTTCCTGGCTGGCAAGTTAAACCTTGTATTGATAAAGTTCACCCTGGAATCCGAGTGTTTTCGCTTTTTCCTTTCAAGAAGATGTATATTTAATAAAGAAGAGACCAAAAAATGGGGGGGGGGGGAGAAAGCACAGCCTGTTGTTTTCTTTTTCATAATACCTTCTTTAAGTTTTTACTTTAGAGAATAATTACAAGAATGTACTGTTGGAACCATAGGGCCGATCTGTGCTTCTATTTCCAGTAAAATGTGAACCAGGGTTGAGATAGTTGTAATTGATGGTGGCTGGTGGCTAGTGGAAAGCCTAACCCAGGAAATCCTTAGTCCTCTATATAAGTGGAGTTTTTCTTTGAGATTGTCAAATAAATATGTTTAGGAAGATGATAATTAGGTGTGAACAGATGGTCATTTTTTAAGTGAGATATTAAGCCTCAACATTTACATTCAGTCAACAGATCTGCCTGTTGGAACTGTGGGTATGATGGAGTATTCGGCTTGGCAAAATATCAAGTTTGTCAAGGCTAATTGGTAACTGGGGTAGAGATTCGGATTCCTTATATGGCTCTTAGGCCTGGGGAAGTGTTAGGGAAAGATTACTCCACTGTGCTGCACTATACCAGATCCTTACACTGCCGCTCTGCAGACCTCAGATCGTCGCCTGAACAGAGAATTGCCACTTCCAACAAACAGCATAGTGACAGAGAGAAAAGCCCCTGGATTCCTTGCTCTAGTAAACTGTTTTGACCTTCGCCGACTCTGTGACCTGTGGCAGCTTCTTCAATCATGCTGAGCCCTGGAATTTTTCCAAATGGAAAAAGGTTGGAAGGAAAATGCAACTCAGTTGTTTTGCAAGGCATCATCGGGCTGGGCAAGTGGTAACACATGGGACTGAGCGCGTCCCTCAGCGTAGATCAAAGGATGCCATCCAAGGCTCGGCGTGGTGGTTGGTGGACTGTGAATGCATGTGTGTGTGTGTGTGTGTGTGTGTGTGTGTGCGCGCGCGCATGCACACACTCTGGTGAGCAATTGCAGATCTGAAGGTTGCCAGCACCAAGAGTCCAGCGTGTATCTGTTTCCTTCATGAACTTTGCATTTTTAGGATTTACAGGTTTTAGCAAGCACGGTCTACAGATTTCAGGAGACTATCAGGGCAAAGAGCTCTGAGGTTGTAAAAAAAGCCACTAAGGAGGCACAGAAGCTATTGGGTAGTATTGGGGATTCTTTTCAACTTTCATATATCACCTTCTGATGATATATTTACACACACACACAGACGAGTTAATGAAAGCTTTTTTCTTAAAAATTGTGGCTAGAGTGTGCCTGCTTTTTTTGTCTTTGTCATTAGAATCTAGGGATAGGAGGTGTTGTGAGGGAAATTTTACAACCATGGTAATATTTAATAAAACTCACTACCTGCAAAACCCATGGGAACAAGGACACCCAATCGAGGTGTGCTGCAGTATATAGCTTTCCTATTCAGAAACAAACGCTTAGGTTCAGAAATAGTAATTGGGACAATCCCCATCAAGAGAGGCAAGATCATGCCTTTACAAGTTTGCCAAGTACATAAATCACCTAAGAAAACTATTTAAGATCATCTCTCTTCCCAGTGTCTGAGTCTCCTTGTGAAGTCCGCACTCCCTGAAATCATGTTTTAATTAATGGGCACTCCCGGACTCGGAGGCAGACGACAGCTTCCCTGAGGGGGAGCAGGAGGCTCAGGAGAAGGTGACCCACAGCCTGCCTCACAGCCCCTCACTCCAGGCCATTAAGGGAACGTTCCTACCTCGCTGTGACTGAAATCGGTTGCTCGCCTAGAATCTTCGGTGCTTCTGTCTGTGTCTGAACAGTAGACTATTGGGCTGCCATTAGGCGTGTTTTGATGGTTTTCATTAGACCCGAGTTTATTACAGGCATGAGCTGCCATGCCCAGGTTTTGGTGGCTGGCACTGAGCACTGGGAATCCCAGGGCTGGCATGGCAGCTCATGCCTGTAAGCCCACTTCTAGAGTGGAGGAGACAGAGGATCATTACTACTGCAAGCTGCATAGCCTTGTAAGACTGTGCACCAAATAAATAAATAAATAAATAATAATAATAATAATAATAATAATAATAATAATAAGTAAATAAATAAATGTTTAAAAAGTCCTTCCCAAAATTTCCTCTGGGATTCAAGGCAAATTCTTAACTGTTGATCTCTCTATAAAATTAAAAAAGGGTATTTTCCAAAATACAATGGCACAGGATAAGTATTCTCATTCCCAAAGGTAGAAACAGGGGACTATAAAAGAATGGCATCAAAACAATACAAAAAATCAGCAAGGAGAACATTAAGCATCGTATCTCTGTGCCCAGCAAGCATCTGGGGCGCACGGCGCTGAGGCATGAGTGCCAGGCGGCCCCCGCAGCCCCACCGGTGCCACGCTTGCATTTGCAGTCCCTGTACCTTTGCTCTTGTGCTGCTGCCGTTTACCCCATGTATGTTCTCGGCAGGCATTCCATGGTCCTGGCATCTCTGACTTCTGGGAGTCAGTTTCACCTTCAGCTTCACTCCCACAGCTGTATGCACCTTCTTTTCAGGGCCCATTGTCTGGCCTTGCAGGCCTTTGTCTGGAATCTAGGTGAAAGCTTCCAGGCTCCACAAGTCTAGCACTCTGCTTGGTTATAAAACCAGCATAATATGAATAATGTCAAGGTTTGCCAGCAATTTGAACACTACTTATACTCCTGTGGACCATGGTTGTTGTAGTTTCTGAATGCCTAGATGGCTGAATAGGGTGAAATAAATCCCAGGGAACCAATTCCCTAGGCGACTCTTCACCAGCCAGAGCTATCCAGGGGATGTCAAATGAAAGGTATCTACTTTTACACTATTGAGCCTACAATGATAGAGTCCTACTGTTTTCCGGGATGTGGTTATTCATTATTATCCAAGTTCAAAGTAATCGCTTTCTTTCCAATGCCATTAATCTCCCCAGCAGCTCAAACTTTGACCTCAACTTTACATATGGTTCTTTTCAGGTTAAAATGTAAGGTTGTTTTTTCTTGTGTACTTTAGGGCAGGGTCCATAGGGTCTCACCACGTAGATTGGACTGGTAGTGATTCTCCTGTTTTCAGCCTCCCAAGAACTGTGATTACTGGCAAGCACCACCACATCCAGTCTCAGTCACCATTTCAGTGCACCCAGCAGGCACAACCAGCAGGTGAGGCCAGCACAGCATGCCGGGGAGCAAACCCCAGCCACTGTGCTCTGCCTAAGCAGGCACTTTGCTCTGCTCTGCTATCAGGCCCTTGAAATGTAAGTTTTAAAATATTTTTGCTCCAAGTCTCACTCTAAATGTAGCTACCAGAAGCCAGAAGGAACATGTCACAGTTTGAATGTTGAGCTGCCATGAAAATTTCCTCATGGGTTCAGTAAGTCCACCTCCTTTAAAGCTAGCTGCTACCAAGTCTCAGGCCACGGGAAAAAAAATTGGACAATTATTTTTCCAGGCTGTAGCATGTGTGGCCTCTAGTAAACTTCCCAATACCATCCTTGCTTTCAACTGAAACCTCTTGAGTGTGAATTTTATTATTTGCCTTTCTGCAGCATTCTGGCCCTTTAAACTCTGACTGGATTCACCCACCAGGTTTGGAAGGTCTCTAAACTGCATCTCTAAACCTTTCTAAACTTTTCCTGCATATCAGTTCCAAAATTTTCTGGCTACATGGTTAGGCATAGACAGTGACAACTCCATGTTTTGGTAGTAATTCTATGTATTGATTAACTTTTTATAACTGACCAAAATACCTGAGGCCGACAACTTAGAGGAGAGGTTAAATTTGACTTGGGATGCAGGTGATGCAGTTCAAAGTAGGCTGGGGCCATGGCAGGGGCATCATGACAGTAGGGTGGGCCAGAACAACACTGTTCAGCATATGGTGGCCAGGAAGTAGGCTGGGGAACAGTGGCAGAGAAGAGGGAGGCACTAGATGTAGCATCCAATGTCCCACCTCAGTGTTGCTCACACGCTAATCAGGTCAAAGATCTTATGCTCCATGTGGGGGTAGCGATCAAACTGCGGTCCCTAGCACCAGAGAGACTTTTCCAAATCATGTGCTTTAATCAACTGAGCTACTTGGAAAGCCCCCTAATCAGGTTAAAAATTAAACTCAACCATGACAAATAATTTATTTTCTTTGATAACTTGTATTTCTAAACTCTCTGTTATGAAATGTAACTGTTCAATACATTTTCTGTCTCATCTTTATACTTAATTTTGTTTGCTTTATTATTTTATTGTCTCTGTCCCTCAACCAGAATGTAACTTACCTGAAAACAGAAAACTTGTCTTAACTTCTGTACCCTCTGTGGCTAGTACAGTGCCACAGTATTGCATAGTTGGTATACAATAAATAGTTTTGAATTAACAAACAACTTAGCTATTAGGTTAATGAATGACTCAGTTATTAATGAGTTAATTATAGAAGTAATTTTTGTAGCATATTATAAGGCAATGAGGGAAGTGGTAACTGGATTACTAAGAATGTGGCTCTTAGTCACCACCATCATATTTCACTGGTGAGCCAAGCTACTTAACCTTGTGAGCTATTCCAGCCTAAGCTCAGGGGCCAGGGCCAAATTGAAAAGTGTCAAAATTTTCTTTTTTTTCTTTTTTTGCAAGTGGAATCGTTTTGTAGCATAGGAGAATATGAGAATAAGAAAAAGAGGAAGAAGAAGAAGAAGAAGAAGAAGAAGAAGAAGAAGAAGAAGAAGAAGAAGAAGAAGAAGAAGAAGAAGAAGAAGAAGAAAGTATTCTTGTTTTGTCTCAAACCTGAGAGCCATAGGATGACCAGATGCTACATTAGCCAAGCTTCACATATATATGTATGTATATGCTTGTTTTTGCTGAAAGCTTGGCACATTGGAGAAAGGCATTCTTTAGTATGCTTTAGTATTTGATGACTAATAAACTGATCAGGAAATACAGAAAGGGTCCTAGATTTTCTCCTATGACTAGGAATTTTACAGAGACAAAGTGGGCTATTCAGTGCAGCAGCTCCGAGAAAGTCTTATCTCTAGAGTAATTATGTGTTGATTCATTTATGAGCACAGTGTAATAGTTGATAAGCTGGTAACAGCGAAAAGCAAAAAGTCACAAGAGTATAAAGGGCTTGAGAGTAGCATGATTGTTTAACAAAATTTACTTTCAACAACAATCTGGAGGCAAAAGGAATATATTTTAGATGATCAATGTAGGAAGAGAAGCTCAACATTGATCACATGTGTGCTTGCAAGACAAGGTCAAAGTGTCTAAAGCAATCAAGCTGCCTCAGTTCTGAACAAAACATCTCACCTGAGATAATTCTGGTCATTAGTCATTAGGCAACCCTGTGTGTGTGTGTGTGTGTGTGTGTGTGCCTGTGTCTGTGTGTGTGTGATATCTTGCAGAAAATATAAATAAATGCAGTGCTTGTGCAGTTCCTCTGCTTTCATTCAGAAAGAGGCCTCCACCAGACCTCAGTTTTTGTCTCTTGTCTTTATTTTCTAAATCCCCTCACCCTCTTTCCCCTGGGAACTTTAAGAGTTGTGTAGGTCATGGCAACACAGATTAAAGATCAACTGTGAGTTCCTGTGAGAGCAGAGGATCATAGAAATGGGCAAGAATGCAAAAGAAGTGAGTGAAAAGATAAAGATAGAATTTGCAAAAGGAAAGACAATAAAATTTTAAAATGACTCACTGTGTTAACTTTTTGTTCCTGTGACTGAATACCTAAGAAAAGCAACTCGAAAGAGGAAGGGTTCGTTTCAGCTTATGGTTTTAGAGGTTACAGTCCATGGTTTGCAAGTCGGTTGCTTTTAGGCTGTGTGTGTGAGGTCTCTGTCGTTTTTATAACTGTGGAGGGAGGGCATGGCAATGACAAGTTGGTCATCTCATGGCAGTCAGGACTGAGAGAGGGTGAGCATGCCCAGGAGGAATAGGTTAGAGACCAGGTAGAGTCCCCAAGATCACATCTTGAAGATTCACTTCCTTCAACTAGATTTTACTTCCTGTTTCCATCACCTCCCAATAATGCTACCAACTTATGACTGCACCAGTTTCTTAATTTACTGTTGAGGTTAGAACTTTCATGATCCACTCGTGTTCATGTATGTGTAACATATAAGACTTTTGGGGGACATTCTGAATCTGAACCATCAAAACCTGAGACCTGTTGTGGATTACAGTGGAGTCTATAGAACATTACAGGTAGACTTTATCATAGTTTTGATATTTGCAGTTAGATAACAGAGCAGCGGTGCTAATTTGGCCCTTCATTACCCACATTCAGGACCTACAATCCTATAGGAGATAAGCTCAGGTGGGGACATTTATACTAATGTCGGGATCATTGTCAACACATTATACAGCTCAAAGCATGCTCACATATATTCATTCTTGAGAGATCACAATGAGTCATATAAACAAGGAACTTAGCCAAAACTGGTATTTCCAAGTAAATCTGAAACAGGAGAAGGCAGAGGAACATGATGCCATGGTAATGTGTGTTTACCCAACCTGCCTGTTTTAGGAGCCTTTCCTGTTCTAGCAAGCAATTATAAGAAATGAGGAATGAGTATAAGAGCCATACTTCTAAGGTGCTGAGATAATTTATATTTGAACTTTACTTCAGTAAAATCATTTGCACTGAGTTTCACTATAACTGGTAAAGGAAGCCAGTAAGTAAATGAGAGTTTACTTAACTTTGAATTAAAGAAAAGTATTGTTGGGGGAAAATGAGGAAATGGAGTCTGGGGTTTCTAGGTGAGGAAAATGAGGCTTTGTATCCGGGGAAACGGCTCGTTTAGGGTGGGCTCCAGATTATGACAGCTCTCACACTTTGCCATGTGGAAGAGTATGTAATAAAATAAATTTAGGAGGTCATCCCCAGAGATTCAGCTTTAGTAACCAGAAGTAGGAGATTTTAGGTAAGAGGGTGAGAGGTGGAATGGGAGGTAGAAAATTTTATTTTCACGAAAGTTCCTGAGTGCACATGTGGACAATACCTTGAAAACTACTGTCCTAGAAAACCCACACTATTACCTCTAAGCCTCTAAGGAGACGGCAGAGATGAGTTCTGGGAGTAGCCTGGCATATGCTTCCAGGGGACAAGCTGCCGGTTTAGTTTTTTGTTCATAATTAATAGAATCTGGAGCCTACAGTAGCTGGCATGCGATTTATAGCTATTTTAAACAAGACAAAACAAATGCTATCCAGCTGGTAACCACTACCTTGAAATACAAATTCAACTGCAATTTGTCTTCAATTTCTTACAGATGTGCTCAGCAACATGATAGCGCTTTCTGCAGCCCATGGTGCCGGAGTGGTGGCATACAAGAATCTGACAAGAACAACGTGCCTGAAGTGTAATGACTATGATTTTTTTTTTCTGAACGTTATGACCACATAAAATATACAACACATCTGAAGTTGAAGTGCCTCCACATTTTATTTCAGCAGAGTCCTAATATTTCTTCAACTACACTACAAAGTTATCCAGGAATAAACTATGTATTTCAATTTCTCTTTGTGGACAATATTATAACTGTTAGGTTGAATTAAAATGACATCATGGTAACTTTACCCATCCAGTGTTTACTACTCAGTGACCACATGCTAGTGCTGAAATTTGCAGAGTTCCTTTGGGGCTCTCATCTTTGCCTTTGTCCTACCTGCACTGCTGTTATATAGGGACATATTTAAGGAGTGTATTCTTAAATTTTAGAGTGTGCTTTGATTCTCTGAGTGGTGATCTGAATATTTACATCCCTACAAAATATGCTGAGGAGGACTATAATAAGACCATATTTTATTTATTTATTTATTTATTTTTAAAAATTTTTAAAATTTTATTTATTTATTGTTTCAGAACCTTTGTTTGTTTATTCACTCATTTTTATGGCCGGCTCAGCCTGCCCCGAGGGCAGGGCTGGCGCAGCATGTGGTGCCGGAGATTGAACCGCGGTCCCTGAAGCCGCCCAAGCTTTCCCAAACAAGGCGCTTTAGGCCACTGAGCCATCATCCCGCTGGGCCCAAGACTATATTTTAATATAGTCCATTATAGTGATATTAAGGTGGCAGAAGGAATTAGGAGGTGGTTAGGTGATGAGAATTCTACTTTCATGGTTAGGATTAGTGCCCTTATAAAAGAGGCTGAGGGAGCCAAAGTGTCTCTTTCAACAAGTAAGGACACACAGAAAGCATCATCTATGAAAAATGATGCCTACCAGCCACTAAATCTGTTGACTCTCTTCAGAACTACAAGTAATAAGTCTCTATTATTTATGCTACCCTGTTTAAGGTATTTTGTGATACAAGTGGAATATCTCTCATTCAAACTGCTGGGGACTGGAAGTAGATTTTGGACATCTTCAGATTTTGAATTTTTACATATATTTATTGATTGAGCATCTCTAATTTAAAAATCCACATTCAGAAATACTATAAAATCTGAAAGATTTTGAGCATTGTGTTGGATCTTTGAGCCTTTTGAATTTTGAACTTTCAGATTAGGGACGTCAACCTGCAGCATCTCAAAGAGACTAAGACAGATGATGTTTTCTTTAAAAACACAGCTTCCTGGGCCTCACACACAGATATTTTGATTTTGGCCTGCAGTGAGGTTGATGCGTGAATATTTTTTTAATAAGGTCCATAGACAACTGTCAGGCAGATGGCCCACAGATTCCACTTTGAGTAGAATACTAAATTAGCACAGGAGGGAGACCTAGAGAGATGGGAATTATGGTCTCTGCAACAGACACACGGAAGACAGGAGACAAGGACATCTGCTGCTTGCAAGTGACTGCAGCATATCTAATAGTGGCCAACTTTTATTAAACACTTACTATATTCCAGGAACATACATTACCATTTACTTCTGAGTTAGCTTCTGTTATTAACTCCTTTTCTAATAAATATAATACAGAAAAAGATTATCTTGCCTGGAATTGCAAAACTATTAAGCAACAAGGTTCCCAATGAATATGTAGAGGTAACATGTCCCTGGAGCTTTTATTCTAAATTTAACATTGTATAACCTCCAGTTAGCATGCTTTAATTTCAAAATCCTGCTTGCCAAGTATATAAATTGATTCTATTAAATGTGCATATGCATGTATGATAATTTATATGGCAAAAGAATTTTCTCAAAGGTTTTCTTTAACAATGAAATATTACATTTCAATCAAAAGGATTAATTTAGGTGAGTGAGATCACCTAGGGTGCACTGGATCCTCATTTGAGCCAGGGCCCAGTCCCAGCATGTGAATAAAACTTCCTCCATCACACAGGTCCAGTGTGGAACCCTGTGGCAGAGCTCCCTGCAGAGAGGCTAGAGACAAGACTCACCCAACTGATCCAGGAACAGAACATCTTGCCAGAGTGGCACAGTGGGTTCACTTCCAAGGGCTGCAGCAGGAAGAAGCAGAGCACAGCAGCCAGGCCCAAGCTATACTCACATGGACAAATTTAAACTTGGTAGATCCAGACCTAGTGCTAAGATAATAACTCTATCAAAGTTCTACACTAAAGGTCAGAAGACAGCGCTATCAGAATGACAAAGAAAAGATGCAAAATGCATTCTCCAGCCCCAAGCCTACCTAGAACAAATGCTGCAGACAATGGAATGGAAGAAATTGGATTTCTCTGAAATAATAGTGTCTGAAGTAAGCAAATAACTGCAGAAAGGTGTAGAGGAAATAACATCAGAAATAATCTCTGAAGTACAAAAGAAATAACTATAATGAAAGAAGTACTAAGTGCTTCTAAAGAAGACACTGATTAAAAAAGGGGAATAGAAAAATGATGGCATCCTTGAAAGAGCAACATAGGAAAGAAATAGAAGGTATGAAGCAGATTCAAAGTGCTATGCAGAAATTAAAACCTCAATCACAAGCTGACAAAACCATTTGAATGAAAGTGAAAATAGATTTTCAGACCTTGAAGACAGCATTGCAACTAGTGAAAAGGTAAGATAAGATCTCTTAAAAACAACAAGGATGCATGAATAAATTATTCAACATCTGCAAGACTAATAGGCATCAATGAGAAAGAAGGAGTCACTACAAATGATATAAAAAGAATATGGACACAAGTAATAGCAGAAAACTTCCCAAATATGGGGAAACAATTTGACATTCAAGTAATGGAAGCATAGGGCCAGCGGTATAGCTCAGCAGATTTAGCACTTGCTTAGAGGAAGTGCAGGGGCCAGGGTTCAGTTCCTGGCCCCTCGTGCCGTGCCGGCCCCGCTCTAGAGCATGCTGAGCCAGCGATGGAGACTGGGCATGGTGGCGCACGTCTGTAATCCCAGCGCTTGGGAGGTACAAACAGGAGGATCACTATGACTCAGTAGTGAGACCCCCCCTCAAAAAAAAGTAATGGAAGTATATAGAGCTCCAAATAACATCAAACCAATTAAAACCACACCCAGACATATAATAATCAAGAGCCCAGAAATTCAGCACAGGACCAGTATACTAAAAGCTGCTAGAGAAAAGAAACTGATCACACTTAAAGGAATAACAGAAGATTTCTCTGTATGAACCATCACGTCAAGAAGAGCATGGAGCAAAGTACTACAAGTCTTGCAAGAAAACAAAAACTCTCTTTCAAGTTCAATGGAAAAGTGAAATACTTCTAGGACAAAGACTAAAGAATTTCATGGTGACCAAGCCAACCTTGCATAGACTACTAAAAGGTATTCTGGAGAAGGATCAAAATGACCACAACTCCATGAGTAAGAAGGGAAAGAATCCACCAAATAGGGCAAACAATTAAACAGAGGAGAAAAAGAGGTATATAAAAGAGTCTTTCAATTATGCTTTGTATACAGCAGCACAATATTTCCATCAGCATACTCCACAAATGGACTTCTCCTGAACCCTATGAGTCATGACAGTGTCTGGGTCTGCAGGTGGATATCAAGAAAATAGCAGTAGCTCAGTCCCACAAGGGACACCTGGTCAGCAGTAAGGCATCATGGACGCACTTCCTGTCCATGACATACTAGAACTTTGTGTGATATTCTATCTCCAAAATGTTACAAGTGCGGGTCATATATTTGCTATTCTAATATTTATGTTATGTTTTATTCTTAGTAATTCTTTACTATTATGAAAACTTTTTCTTAGTTGATATTTTGTGTATATTAACCTATTCAAATATTATATGAGGACTCTGAATTGATCACAGATTTGTACATATGATACACAACATTCTGGCCTCTTACTTGGACTCATGATTTAATTTTAATTTTGGAATATTGTTTTGAAATATTTAATTTAATTATTAATTATTTAATATTCAATTAATTTTCTGAATATTATTTAATCTTAATTTTTGTTTTAAGATTTATACTGTCTTTGACTTACAATCTACTTATAAGCCATAGTATGATCTTTTCTCCTATTTTTCCTAAAGTATTGAAACATTAAAAAGTATATTGCCATTTTCAAAAAATAAAAAAGAATTAATTTACATCATTGCATTTCCACTAAGCAAACAAACAGAGTGGTCATAAGTTCCAGACGGGAACTGGAAAGGTAGAAGTAAAGGTCCTTGAAATGTAGCTGGAAGAAGGGAGCTGGTCAGAGTCCAGGCTAATGGCTGGGCAGGCTGCAGTTTTATAGTGGTCATTGGTATGATGTAGAGTGGTGGAGCCCTTGGAGAGGGTACAAGGCAGTGGGAGCAAGGCTCGTGGTGCCCAGTCAGCCTGCAAAAAGTAGCGCCTAACTGGCACTTGAGGAACGTGCCACCGAGCGCACAAGAATCTAGCACAGTATGTATTCAATCCTTCATTGAAGGAGCTCTTGCCAAGGAGATTTCCCATGCTTTATTTCGCATGCCTTTGTAAATGTGGCCAGGTTTGCTGCCAATGAGAAGAAACTGTTTAGGAAGGAAGTGAAAATCGATGCATTTTTTGGAGAACTTGTGAGGAAGACCTACCTCAGAGGAAGGAGCAACTAGGTGTGAAGTCTTGAAAGACATCGAGAGCACTACTACTGAAAGGCATAATCCACGACTCTGGGACACCCTCTTTCTTCCAGCTTTGCAAAGACATGGAGTGTATAAAAAAACCTTAAAAGCCCTCAAGTTGAGATGATTTAGAGATGCTAAAAGTGAAGCCCAGAACGCTGAGGCATGTGACCAGTGGCTTTATTTATTATCTATTAATGCAAAACAAGCTATCTTCAACTGCAATAAACATTTCTTGTTTCACACAATTTCTGTAGTTTACAAACTTATGATCTTGGAGCCACCAATGGCCTATAGAGTAGCATGCCTAGGTTTTATTGTGACTACTGCAATACATACCTCAGCCATGATCTCCATCTGTGAGAAAGACACACTGCAGTGGTAGGAAACATACAGAGCATGTGAAAGACTCCTACCAGAAACAGATGGAAGAACAAGCTCAGGGCCTGACTGACAAAACAACGGCTGCGTTTCAACAAGAAATGATATCTCCTACTCCTTTCTCCACTGCTCTCCCAGCAGGGGCTATGACCCCACCTCCACCCAGTCTCCCAGGTCCTCCTCACCCTGGCATGACGTCAGGTCCCCGTATGGGAGGCCCTTCCATGATGGCAATGATGGGCCCCCTCCTACCTGGATGATGCCAGTGGGACCTGCTCCTGGGATGAGGCCATCCATGGAAGGCCACACGCCCTGATGCCTGGGCCTCCAATGATGCGACCATCGGCTTAGTCCATGATGGTGTCTGTCAGCCAGGAATGACTCGACCAGACAGATAAAGTGCAGGGGCAGCCTCTCTGCATCAGTTTTATATTGTTTGTTCTGCTTCACCACAGGGTCATGGTGCTGCGCTCTGGGTGTTTTGAAACAGCATGAATGACATGGAAGGCGTGCTTCCCCTTCCAGTTTCATTTGTATTGTGAATTGTGAAAATAAACTTGTCAGCTTTTTCAGTTTAAACAAAAGAAAGAAAAAAAAAAAGAAGAAATTTAGGTTCTTCTCTGCTGGCAGTTGGTGGCTCAGGGTCTCTCTGACGTTGTGGTCAGAATCTTGGCCGGGCTGCAGTCCTCTGAAGGGTTGCCCAGAGCAGGAGGATCTACTTCCAAAATAACTTATGCTTGTGCTGGGTGAAAGCTCTGTTAGTTTGTTTTATCCCTATGACAAATGGGTATCCAGGAATGTTGCCTTGGTTACTTTCTCTTGTTGCCAAAATGAAATACCTGACATCCAAAATGAAGGAAGGAAATGTTTATTTAGCTCACAGTTTGTGGAGGTTTCAATCCATACTTGGCTGGCTCCAAGGCAGGGTGGCACATGGCAGAGAGCAGCAGTTCATGGGGTGGAAAAAAAGCAAAAGCAACAAGATCAAAAAGGCCTGCAGAGAGCAGGCCTCTTTCCCTCCTGCATATTTTATGGAGGCAACTCACCCCAGGGTGGGTGCAGCACTCCTATACTATATACTCCTATATCTTACAGATGCTGATTATGTCAATATCAATCTGTGTAGGTCACTATAGTTATTTTTCATTTTGTAAGAAAAATGTAAACTAATATTTTATTTCATATTACTGAATTTATCACATAGCAATATAAAAAAGTCAGCTAAATTCTACATTTTTTTAGAATTATTTATTTTATTTTTTCCTTGTTTCACAACTTTTGTTTGTTTATTTATTTATTTTTATGGCCAGCTCAGCCTGCCCTGAGGGCAGGGCTGGTGCAGCATGTGGTGCCGGGGATTGAACCGCGGTCCCTGCAGCAGCCTAAGTTTTCCTAAGCAGGAGCTTTAGACCACTGAGCCATCCTGCCAGGCCCCTAAATTCTACATTTTGAAGAATGACAAATATAATAAAATATGACATTCCTTTTATATTCTTTTATCGTGCATTTCTTTTTTTTTAGGGTTTCAGAAATTGATTGATTCAATAGTACTGATCATAGAAAAAAAAAAAATCCTGATTAAGTATAGGGCACTGTCGAGGCAACGGTCATTTTATAAACTTGACTCAGTACTGTCTCCACCATGATTAAAAGAGGACAGCGTCTTGTGACCACCCAGAGGGCAAATGTGGTGCAGCTCATGCACAGCTCCTGATAGTCCTGCCTCGGTTCTCCAGTGTACCTGAGGTATACCTGATATTATTTCCTGTCTTCATCTGAATCCGCTGAGGGGTGGGGCGATTCTACTTTTGCTTCTAGCCAGGAATCATTTGATTCTGAAAGTCTTGTGAGAAGCCACTGTTGGGGTAGGATGCAGAGCACACACCCAGTGGTGGACTGAAGCAGGAGAGTTTTAGCACACATTTCTTTATCTTTTTAAAATGCTAAACAGCTACACTGTATTTTTATCATGACTCTTCACATCTCCTATTGTTTTAGAATAGTTTTCCTGTGAGTGTCATTTATGGTATCATTTATGGTATGGTTTACATTTGTTTTGTGACTTTTTTAAAAAAAAGAATTCTGAGCTCATATTGGCTATTATCCTACAATGGCAAGCAGAAACACTGAAATGACACCCAGGATTTGGAGAAAGATTTATTACATCAACAGCCACTGATTGGCATCATTCCCAGAAGATCAGGCCCTGGGCTCTGGTGGCCTAAGCTTTACTTATATGTGACAAATAAGCAGGAAGTACAGAGGTAGAATGGCTGGTCACTTAGGGATTGGTTTATTCAGCGTGTATCACAGCGACTCACTATGCGTCACAGTGACCAGCTGTTTCTAAGAGGAGCAACTGGAACTGGAACAGGAACTACTACCTGGGCAACTATGCTGGCTGGCAGGGGGCAGTGGCCTTTGCTGCTACAGATGTACTAGTAGGAAACTTTTTTAGTAGAGTGCTCGCTGCTCCTCTCAGCATGTGCATGAACTCTGAATTCACTTTAAGTTATGTATTAGAATATGATCCATGCTAATTGTATGTCTCTACTAGTGTGAAACAGCAAAGATCTATAATTCCAGAATGTGCATGAAGAGAGCTGTCATGGCCATGTACTCTCAATGAGTTACCACCTCTTTTCCAGCTTCCAGGCAATACTCCTGTTCCCTTGTGCATGAAGGGTTTCCCAATCGTTCCTCCTCCTGCTCCTTCTGCTCCTCCTCCTCCTCCTTCTCCTCCTCCTCCTCCTCCTCCTCCTCCTCCTCCTCCTCCTTCTCCTCCTTATCTTCTTCCTCCTCCTGTCTTTTGTAAGACAGGGTCTGGCTATGCAGATCAGGCTGGCCTTGAGCTCTCTGTAACCTAGACTGATTTCGAACTTGTGGCGACCTTCCTAACTCAGCCTCCAAGCGCTAGGATTACAGGGATATGCCACCACACTGCTAATCCCTTCTTTATGTAGGAAGAAAATTACCTACAACCCATTTTCCCTTCCCCCTTCCAAACTGTTTCTTCACCGCCCTCTACAGGCCAAATCTCTAAGTCATCTGAATTCACATCTGCACTCTGATTAACTATGAATTTTAACACGTGCTCCCCATCTCTATAAATTTTCTTATTATTTCCTAGCAAATATATATTACTTAACACACTTGTGTTTAGGATTATAGTCCCAGAAATTCTAGAACTAAATGCTGTCAACTTTTAGACAATAACAAATACCTTGAATAGTTGGACTCAAGAATTTTGCTTTTTGCATTTTATTTTATTTTATTTTTTTTTATTTTTGTCTTTTTTTTTTTTTTTTTTTGAGACAGGGTCTTGCTATGCAGTTGAGGCTGGCCTTGAGCTCACTTTTGTAGCCCAGGCTGGTCTCGAACTCGCACTAATCCTCCTGCCTCAGCCTCCCGAGTGCTGGGATTACAGGCGTGAGCCACCACGCCCGGCTGCTTTTTGCATTTTAAATATGCATCATCTTTATGTCCAATTCCTGTCACGAGCTGGCCAAAATATCCTTGGGTCAAGAACAAGAATTAAAAGATTCCTGGAATCACAAAATGATGAATTTATAACTTTCTGGTTTGAACCTGGGCCTACTATAGCAAGTGATTGGTCCGTGAAACATAAGCCCACCAACTTGAGTCCCTGCTTGAGATTGTGTAGCAAACACTGAACTCTAGGAAAGAGAAATGTGTTTCCTTTTCTTGGATCAAGAAAGATAAACAAGAAATAAAATAGATTTCCATTCTGCTTGGGGTAGTGTGCCACGAAACCCTGTGCACACAAACCCTGTGCACACAGCCAAGAATGAAGATGAGAAAAGAAGAACAAAATGAGCTTGAACCAGATGGGGGAGACCAGACAAATTTGCCTGGGTAAGAGGGTGAACTCTGATGTTCTCTAAGAAAGATTGATTCTCCTCTTCCTAGGTATGTGGCCCATTCTTATTATCTCATAATGATAATAATGGTAATAATTGTTAATGAATAAATCTACTTGAATAGTTTCCATAACTTGTCTTGTCTGTTTGGTGCTGGTGATCAAATTCAAGGCCTCACGCATGCTAGTTAAAGGCTCAGCCACTGAGCCACATACCCAGCCAGGGTTCCCACCACTTACAAGCAACTAAGTGTAGTAAATCTGGGCAGATCCAGCTACTCAGAGTCATATGTTACAATAACTCACGCTATTTTACTTGGTTGCTTTCCTTTTTCGTGTTTGTCCAGTGTTTCTATCCATAAATAGGAAGATGGGTTCAATTATCCTTAAAATTTCATTGAGCACTAGTTCTGTGTTTTGGTGATGCTCAATGATGAAATGCGAAGAGTCAAAGTACAGTGCCCACCTTTGTAGCACTCACCTGTAATGATGGGTTAAGTGCAACACAAAGGTGCTGGGAAAGGCTCCGTGGAATCAACTCCAGGCAAGCGTGGGCAGGTCACACCTAAGAGATGTCACTTGATTTAGTGTTGCAGGAAGGCTAGGAGAGCCTCATACAGAGGACAAAGCCAAAGGCTTCTCAGGCAAACAACTGGGGTAAAGGCCTGAACATGGAATAGTCGGTGTTTAGATTAGTTGAACAATAAGAAGTTTTCATATTCAACAAAATTGCTACCAGGAGAACACAAAGTCACTTTAAGGTATAAGAAATTTTTTCCATTCATGTTCATTTAGGGGATTAATTTTGGCAGCAAAGCAAAAATGCAGACTTGGCTCATGGAGCTGTATAGATGCTGCTTCAAACTAGGTATCCAAGGCCATGTTCAATAGTATCTTAGTATGCAGTAGAAATTTAGCTAATTTCAAATGGGGAAAATGAATATTTTGTAACAGTTTGGGACTTACCCTGATGAGTCTTTGAAGTTTTTGTATTGCACCTCACAAAGCACAGCAAATCAAGAAGAGTAGCTTTCTAAAAGGTCTATTGAGAAATTGCAGTCAGCTGCAACGCAAAACTTTTTAATTTTGATCCAACAGAGACACCATCTGTGTTTCATTGAATTTCCTTCACATTCATGTAGTGGTAGCTCGGCCAGTTTCCACAGGTTTTCATCATCTTTTGCAACTTAAGACTTCCAGGACAGTTCTGTTTCAGTCTCTTTTCTTTTCCTCTCAGGGCAGGCTTCATCCTTAGCTTCGGGGATGCCACAGAAAGGCTCCGTGTCACCTCATGCTTCAGGGAATGGGTGGTTGAAAAGTGCACTGCCTGGGTCTGGCTCACCTCTGTCACCTCTTACACAGCTCAGCCCTTAGGAGAAAGGAGAGCAAGGAAACAAATGTCATTTTGCTTAGTTAAGAAGAACGCCTTTTTTTTTCCCTGTTGATTTTACCACATGCAAATGAAATTTTCTCAGAGGCTGTGTTTCTGGGAGTGAGCCCTGTACTTCTACAATACCAATTTCTTATTTATGTATTTATTTATTTTTTAACCAGAAAAATTTATGATTCATTGAAAGCAAGCATTAATATTCAATTATTTGTCAATCTCTCATAACAATATTTACTAACCTAAGGAATATATTCAATGATAAATATATTTACCAACCACTGTTAATTTGCTTTTCTTATTTTGAAAATCTACACTATAGGTATTGTATGTTACTCTGTTTCTTTTGTTCTGATTCTATTTATTTATTATTTTTGTCTTTTTGAGACAGGGTCTTGCTATGCAGTTGAGGCTGACCTTGAGCTCACTTTTGTAGCCCAGGCTGGTCTCGAACTCACACCAATCCTCCTGCCTCAGCCTCCTAAGTGCTGGGGTTACAGGTGTGAGCCACCACTCCCGGCTTTTTATTTATTTTTATTAGTACTTTTAATAAGAAATAACAATATGATAGTTTCAAAATACATTAGTAGTACATTAGCAATAATTGACACATTGCATATTGCTGTCCTCATAGTAGTTATACAGAGCACAAGGTGTAGACATGATAAATTTTCTAATCGATACTGGAAAGGAAAGACAAAAAGAAAGCATTTCTTCTCTTTGCACTGAGAGGAAGTAGTTGTATCTGTAGTCCAATGTTCCATAATTGCATTGGATTACCAGTGAAACTGGCAATGTTGGAAGCTGTTGATTTAAGCCTCTTACAGCTCATCATACTAATCTAGCTCTGCATTTTATGCCTTGTAATTAAGCTTTTCTGCTGGGTAATCAAGGGCAAGTTAAAGCAAGACCTGTAAAACAAAACATTCATCTTTTGTATCTTCCAGGGTCAAATCTCCTCAAGATTAATTTTGGAACCATATACAGTGCTTTGTAGAACTGTTGTCAGTGTCAGCCATGGGGATGAGTCACGGCCATTGCTTGACCAACATGCCATAGTTTTTAGCAGAAAAAGCAAAAGATTCAGAGGTTGTATAATAACCATATTTTAAAAGTATAATATATTTCCTGATAGTGTGGGATTTAGGATTTATGCACCTGGAAAGTTTTAGGGAGATTCATTTTATTCTATAGGAGAATTTTTAAAAATCTGAGCTTTGTAAACACGAAGTTAACTGTCTTAGGAAATTTCCTATCATTAAAATTAAAATTAAACATAATCTCGAATGCCACCTGACAAGGTTACTGGCAAAGATCTTAAAAAATAGTATGAATTCTAAATTACGAATTGACCTTCAATACACTTTTCAACCTTTTGGTTCCTTTCCTTAAGAGAATGACAGATAGCTAAGTGCTCTAGTCCATACTGAAGAGAATTTGGCATATTGGCAAGATCCACGCTGACCTAGATTTTAATTTTCTTATAAAACACACTATTGTTCATTGTTCCTTGTTAACTTATGAAAAGATTCACAATGTTTGGATTAGGTAAAATGCTTATATACTTATTTTTAATAGGCAATACATGGTTCTAGATCGATCCACATTTAAAATCATTCTACTGACATCAAAGGACTTAGGAAACTAACTCATATTTAAAATTTTTTGTTGAACAGAATCCCCAAACCAAGGTAGTTGATGGCTTTAGGAAAGGCCCTGAGAATTAGTGCCCTTCCGATAGGTAGGATCCTTGGAATGTTGTATCTCTGTGTTGACTTTCATGAAGCAGATCAAAATTAAAATTCCACTGGGATGTTTAGAATCAGAAAACCTCCATGTGAGGGGAAGTGTTTGTGCTTCCCTATCTTTTAAACTTTCAACAAGTTCCATTGAACTTCAATAAAGTGCTTGCATTAAAAAAAAAAAAAATTCAGAGATCATCATGTTAAACAAAGTGTGCTAGATTCAGAAAGACAAAGCCAGGCTGTGGTGGCACATGCCTGTAATCCTAGCACTTGAGAGGCTGAGGCAGCAGGATCAGTGGGAGTTCAAGACCAGCCTGAGCTACAAAAAGTGAGCTGAATGCCAGCCTGAACTGCATAGTGAGACCCTGTCTCAAAAAGATGAAATAAAACAAAACGGAAAACAAAGGCAGGTAGCACATGTTTTCCTTCACGTGTGGAATCTGGGAAGGAAAAAATGACATGAAAGTAAAAGGGAGATTTTTTTTAGACAACAGCAAAGGGATAAGAGGCAAACAAGTGATGGTAGTAGGGGATCAGTAGGATCAAAATAGGTCCTAGGCATGTGAAAAGGTCACTGTGCAACACGATGTTCAGTATAATAATATGTACTCATAAATATGTGTTTAAAGGTAATAGAAAAAAGAAAAGAAAGGAAATAAAGTGATTACGTAGAAATGTAAAACATTCAGAAATGGCCTATTTAATTGAGAGGAAAGAGTGGGAAAAATACTTGGCAAATGTATGACAGATAAGAGCTGGATTTCTTTACCTATTAGAGATGATTCAAATCGTAAAAAAAATTCCTAGGACTAAGTAGGCGAAAGGCAGGAACCCACAATTCATGGGACAGAAAAATCAAATGGCAAGACCCATATGGAGAAACGTTCAGCGTCATTAAGAAATATGAATTAAAATGAGGTCTAATTTTACATTCTAAATTACCAGACATTTAATTGTTTTGAAGGCTGACCACACTGATGAGGAAACAGAGGAGAGCTGTGTTGTAATATCTGTCAAGGGCTTTAAAATGTCAGTGTGCGTTGGCCCTACTGTAATTATAGTCCCCAAATCTGTCCACAGAAAATAATCCAAAACAGAGCAAAGCTTCTGGATTCATGCAGAATACTGATCATTATGAAAAATTAAAAACAGCTCAGAAGTAAGATAATAGCTAGGTAAATTATGGCATCTCTATGTGAAGGACTATTGGGATGCTAGTATGATTGTGTTTATCACCAATTTTTCATAGTATGGAAAAAGATAAAATTGTATAGTTCTCTGTAATATGCTTCATAAGAAAAGCAAGAAGGAGAGTGATCAAAATATTAACAAAAAATTGTCACCAGTGCCAGAGACAATATCATTCTACACTGGGCCTCATCGAGTAAACCCAGCCAGGTTCTTGTTCTTTGGCCCTGTTTTCCATCCATGCCCTGTGGCTTGCTACCCTTCTGTTAACTCACAATTTCCTCAATTAGATGATAATAAATTTAATTTGATCACTTTTTTCTTTTTCCATTAGTGATATCAGCAGGTAACCACAATTATGCATGAGACATTCTGGCCTGTGAATCAGATTTGGGAATCTCTTCCGATTTCTGAGAAACCTATTTCCAAATACAATTTGGACGACGTTCTTCTGCAGATGGCATTTCTTTTAAGGTGACTAGTTTTATTCTTGTGGAGCGTAACTCTCCCAAGTGGGCCACACCTTCTGGGGCAGCCGACAGCCTGCCTTATGCTGACCGCATTATTTGTTGATGGTGTCGTTCCCTTGGTTGCCCACCTAACCTTGATTTGTCCTTGTTATGGTTTATGTCTAGTCGTTCCCCCAAAGCCTCATGCAGTCATGGATGGGGCAGTGACTTCTATAGATTGAGACTTGATCCATGATCCACTGGGATTATGTGATTTAGTACTGATCTAGAGTTTGAGATCTGATCATGATCCCTGGGATTACGTGTTTTAAGTACTTCTGGGATTATGGATGTAGCCTAAGGTGGATATCCTTTCCTAAGGTGGATAGAGAGCCTACTGTCATTTAAGAAGAGAGACAGAGAGACAGACTGGAGCTGTTGCTCTTTGCTCCCTGATTGTTCTGTTGCCTCTGTCGCCATTGTTGCTGTTCCGCCGCCATGAACTGGATGCTCTCTGCCCTGTTCCACTCAGCCTTGGGCCCGCCGAATATGGACGGAGACCTCCACAAACCGTGAGCTAAATAAACCTTTCCTTCCTTCCTTTTGAGTGTCGGGTATTTGTCCCAGCAATGAGTAAAAAGTAACTAAGATAGTCCTTTTGTTAGCTTCTGTGTCAAGTCTGGCTCTGCGGAGCACTACGTGAGCGAACATTCTCAAGCCGTCCGACCCAGCTCGGACATCTCATCTTTCCAGTCAGGAATGTGGGGGGCTAGGTCTTCTTGCCATTGCCCGCTATGGAATGCACCTCTTGGCTTTTCTGAGCTCTTTCCTTTCCTAAGTGACATAGATGAAAAATTATGGACACCTAGAACCTGCTACTTTCCTACTTGACCTTAACAAGCAATGTAGCTAGTTTGGGGTTTCTTTTCCTTAGAAAACTCATTGTGGTTCTGGCATTCACAATGGCCTTCCTACGGGCTCGTAAACTTGTTTAGGGATCTTTCTGTTTGCAAACATTTGCCAGAGATAAAGACGGTTCTCATTTTTCCTCAATCCCGAAAGGCGAGCCATGTGCTCAGTTTGTTTAGTTCTTCATTCCATTCTCCTCAGGATTTCTCAGAGATTACCTCAGCCACACTTACATGTCATTTTAAAAATATAATTATTTATTTTTGTGAAAGATATGATTTTATAGCAAAATAATAAAAGAATGGCTAGTACATTGCATCATAATCCTGAAAGTAGTTACTCAGAGCCTAAGCTACAGACAAAACACATGTGTATATTGTTTTATTCTGCACGTATTGGAGTGTAAAGATTTGAGTTCATAATGCCCATAGGTGCTTTCTTCTGAACTTACGTTGCATTTAGGTCTTCAATTCCTTATTCATGGTATCTGTCTATCCTTTCAGACGGAAGGTTTTTTGTTGGTTTGTTTGTTTGTTTTTTGAAACAAGGTCTCACTGGATAGCCTAAGCTGGCCTCAAACTCACAGCAATTCTCCTGCCCCAGCCTCACCAGTCCTGTGATTCCAGGCATGAACTACCACGTCTGGTAGAAGATCGTTCTTGATGGAAAAGATAAAGCCAAGCTGAATGCAGCCATAGTTTTTCTTTCCAATTCATTTACTTTGACCATTGTTTCCAATAGATTCAAGACCTACTGGGCTCTTTCTCAAAGCATAGTTTGTTGAGTCAAATATTTTCTCTAAATGTCAGCTACTCCAGGCTTCTGGGAGATCTGTGACAAACTTTTATGCTGTGAACTTTTATGCACATTGCTTAACTTTGGTTCTCTCATTTATACATAGGTAATTACGATAGTATTTTATCGTCATTATGATGAAGATCGAGTGAGTCAAAATTTTCCAAGGACTTAGACAGTCAGAAATATGTTTAATAACTGTTTTTAAAAATAAACCTGTTCTTGAACAATACCACTCATATTTTTATATTCTATTTCTCTGGTCAGTCTTTGGAGTTATCGTAATCGAGTGATCCGAATTTATTCCTTCCTAATGAGTGCTATGGAGCAGCTTTAGCTATTTGTGACACACGCAGCAGGTATTTGATGATTTTGCTCATTCTTCATTAGTGTATACTTTAAACTGCTGCATCATTTTGATCAAAGCTCACTAAATCTTTTATTCTGTTTATGAATAAAAGCATTTGAAAGTGTTTTAATCATCTCTATCTGTGCTCTGACTTTGGGGTACATTTCCTTTTTCAACCTCTAAATGGCACTGTTTGTCACCGTGAGAACTGTCATGGGTTAGTGCAAACCTTTCTCTTTCTTTCCCACTGGAATGTGTTTGAATGAAAATTAAATTATTTCAGTGCCATCCACTAATACATATATCATTTAAAGCCCTATTAATGGGCTGGCAAGATAGCTCAGTGGACTAAGCGCCTGCCTAGGAAAGTACAGGGACTGGGGTTTGATCCCTGGTACCACATGCTACGCCAACCCCGCTCCCAGGTGCACTGAGTCTGCGACCAAGTCTGAGCCTGGTGGCACACGCCTGTAATCCCAGTCCTGAGCAGGCTGAAAACAGAAGGATTACTATGAGTCCTAGCTGCCTAGTGAGACCCTGTACCAAATACATTTTTAAAAAATAATAATAAAATGAAGCCTTATTAACCAAGTGTTTTATGTGCTGGAAAGTTCCAATTTTTTTAAAATTTATTTTTTCAATTTGGAATAGAGGTTGCTTCTCATCTTATGTTGAAAAACAGTATTTCAGGTGACTTTCCCACTCCAAACTTCTATGTCATTTGCATCCTGATTTCCCAATTCTTATTAAATAATTTTCTTTAATAATTAGCTTGTTATAAATTCTCTTTTTCCTATAGAGGGTATTTTCTAAAGTGTTTGTTCTCTTATTGGAGCCATGCTGCAGATGCTCCCAGGAGAACATAAAGAAGGGTTAGTGGTTTAGAAATCTTCCAAGCAGGGCTTGCACTAAGAATAGAGCATCAGGAAGTACCCAGGAAATTAACCACTGAACTCTGGGAAATAGGTGAGGTGCTTCCAGTGCCCAGCCAGGATGACAAAGCGGGGGGAGGGGGGGCATGCCTGTTTTCTGCTGGTCTTTCTTGTCCTGACAAGTAAGCAGCAGAGAGAAGGGCTCTCAATATTCACTACTTCATGCCTGCTGTATGCTCATCGCCTCTGCAGTGTGTGGCAGGGACCCAGGAGCCTGCCTAAGTTTGCTTTTCCTTGCACCAGCTCACCTTTCCAGCTTAATATCCCTCTGAGACCTCCTGCCGGGCTTGACATTCTGACTTAATTGAAACATTTGCTACTTCCTGAATACTGAACATGACATGCTCTCTGCTGCAGGTAGCTTAATCAACAACCTCAGCTTTACTAATTAGCACACGGATGTCAAAAGGCCTTTTTGCCTTGTGAAGCTGGTGACTTGTTAATTAGTATGATAAGCATGGGGAAAGGGAACTCACTGGTGAAATTAAAAGTATTCAATTATATAGATTGGTTAAAATATCAATGACATGGTCTCTCCACCTTTGCCTGATTACTTTCAAAACCTGCTGTTAGGCCCAGTCTGAGCTTTGTGGATGTGAAGCCTTTTGTGGTTTCCCAACGCTAGTAAGTACAAAGGGATTGCACGCTTATCTGTGAACAAGCTTGAGTGTCCTGGTAGTGAGTTCTAATCATTAACAAGAAGAAAAAGAATCCAAGAGAAAAGAGCTCATGGAGCAGAGAGAACTGAACCCATAGAAGAAAGGAGAAAACATCGGAGCTCTAGGGACCTTCTCTCACATTCTCTTCTGTTCCACCCATGGTGTCCAATGTCAACCTTCAAGTTCAGGACTGAACTTCTACATGGCTGCCAGCTTCCACAGCTTGTGAGTTCTCCCAGTTTTTGTGGGTGTTTCCTTGGGAACCCCATCTCCTTGTCTGAGTGATGCAGGTTGGAGGGGCCTATCACAGCCCTTCCCTGGAGAATGCTTCTCTAGAGAGGCTTGGTAGAGAGGGGGTGAAAATTGAGTAGGACTGGTTCTGCCTCTCTTGTACATCTTAGGGAAGGACCCTTTCCCTCCAAAGTTGAGCAGTCTCTTTAGAAAGTAAGGGAGTTAGCGTTTCAGCATGCTCATCTTTAGGTATAACTTATAGACTCTAAAATGACTGTTACATCTCACTCAGTGTCCTATCGTAGAAATCTCAGGGTAAAGGCTAAAATTTCCTTTTTTTACGTGAACTCCCCATTCTTCCCAGGCCTCACTTGACTTTGTTCTCAGAAAGGCTTTGAAAGAACTAAGCCTTATTACTGAGTTATAAAAAAAAAAGATAAACTTGATGTTTTTATAGGCAAGTGGATGCAACTAAGGGCCATCCTAGTAAGTGAAATAAATCAGACCTGCATGTGCAAACATCATATTGTCTCACTAGTGTAAGAACCTGAAAGTGAATAAAGTCTGAAAGGTACAATAGATTCTGTGACAGGGAAATAATTTGTTCAAAGGGAAGGAACAACTGGGATGAGGAAAAAGACAAAAGAAATAAAAGAAAAAGATGTATCAGTGTATATATACAGGATAGCTTGGATAATTGTACTGCTGATTTCTGCTGGACTAGTGAAAGAAATAGTTAACACTTAAATTGCTTTTTTTCCCTTTTTCCAATTTTGCAACTAATTTGAAGATCATATTAGATAGTACAGCAACCATTGTCAAATTTCTGTTATTTTGTTTAGTGAAATTCTGTACCATTTCTAATGTTTTATTTTATCAGTTTGTATTCTCTTTAAACAATAAAAAAGAAAGTAAAGCAAGCAGCTACATGTAAACTAGTAAGTAGCAAGAACAACCAAATGTAAAGTTTTCACATTTTCTCAGAAATTTCAAAACAGAAGCAACAGAACATGGCAAGAAAATTTGAAACCTCTTTGTCCACATGCACCATAGTATGTACGTCTTCTCAAAGGCAATCACTACCATAAAAATCGGTCTGTATCCTTCTTGATTTTTGTTTTTTCAGTATCAGCCAGTGAACCACCTAGTAATCTATCCCAATTTTTGTACAAATGACACACCATGTGTACAGTTCTGAACAATTTCTTTACTTTTAATTTTTATTCACTTGGTACAGGGCCTCACTATGCAGCTCAAGCTTTTAGTGATCCTCCTGTCACAGCCTACCCAGTGCTGAGATTACAGGCAGGTGCCATCATGCCCAGTTTTGGTACACCATGTGCTACCAGAGATTGAACTCGGGTCCTTGCACTTGCCAGGCAGGCACTTAGACTGCCAACCTATTTCCCTAGTCCTATTTTTCTTTTTACTTGATGCCATCCTTTTAAGATCACTATTAATACAGAAAAATCTTCAATTTTAACTTCTGCTTAGTAATCTGTTGAAATAATATTCCAGCTTTTGTTTCACCATCCTTGGTTAATGGACCCTTGGGTTATTTGCAATTGTTATTGTTTTATAAGAAGAAATATATTGAAGATATTGTGTATCGCTGTGTATATGTGTGGGATTTTTCTCTACAGAGTAAAGCCAAAAGTAAAACTATTGGGTCACGTTTTCAGGATCACATATATGATTTGTTTCTTTCTGTATTGCTGTGTGCAAACTGGTCTTGGACAGGAAGTGTGTGCATTTTCTATTTCCTGGGGCTCACCTCCCCTTGTGGAAGGTGTGGTAGCCTCTGTATAATCTACTTGGCTCCCCTGTGGTGAATGTAGTCTCCTGGTGGTAACTTGAGATGCGGCGTGTGAACCGGTGGGCATCTCAGCCCAGTTTGTGGTGAGCTGACTCTGGGCTCCTGCCACCCTCGGCCTCCTCTCAGGACTGCAGCATGGGTTCAGCTCCCAGTTAACGATTTGTATCACTAAGGCTGTCCTCAGCAGGACGAAGGGTAAAGAGCAAGAAAAAAAGGGGCAAAGGACCAGCTTTAGTTCCCAGTATCCCATCCCCATGAGCCACTCCCTCCATCGAGGCCCCATTTCCTGTTCCCAGCACTCCCCAGTAATGGCATCGAATTGTCATCTCATCAGCGTACTAATCTAATGATGAAACTGAAGTCCTCATGATCCAATTGTGTTTCCTGGCTATACCTCTGGACCTTGCTGCATTGGGTATCAAGTCTTAGCACCTGCGTCTTCGTTGGGGGCTGCTCCAAAGTTAGACCATAATAGCTTCTGAAGCTTTGTGGAATTTTAATTACTAGAAATCTAATTACTAGAAATCCTTGACCCTGCTTCGTGTTAGAGTTACCTGGTCTCTGCGCTTGAGTCATGAAGGTGACTCCTGGGTCACAGCTGCTGTAACAAAGAGCCTCCCTCAAAAGAACAATGCAAACCACATAGCGCTCTCCTGTGTGATGAGGCAGGTGGAAAGCACAGCCATGTGGAGTCAGACAGTGATTTGGTTCCTTCTGTTTTGTTTTAAAATGGCAGAGAGCGGCCTCATTTCCGGGAGCCAGCTCGATTTCCTGGAGTCATGCGCTCACCTAACTCACAGAATGAGCCAAGACGGTAAGGAAGCAGAGGGCAAAAATGGTTCTTTGTAAAACGAGACGGAATGGCCAGTCAGATAGCTCAGCGGACTAAAGCGCCAGCTTAGGTAGAGTGCAAGGACCGCGCTTCCATCCCTGGCACCACAGCTGTGCTGGCCCAACCGCGGGGGCAGGCTGAGACAGCAACTGAGACTGGACGTGGTGTACCGAGCCTGTGATCCCAGCACTCGGGAGGCTGAAAACAGGAGGATCACTACAAGTCCTATTCGTGTGGTAAGACCCTGTAGACTCTGTACTAATTACATGAAAGAAAGAAAGAAAGAAAGAAAGAAAGAAAGAAAGAAAAATGAGATGAAAACTTGTAAATAGCAGTTCTTCTTATGTTTTCTGGCCACAACTTAGTGACATGGTTGCCCCTTTCAGTAAGGGGCAGTGAAAAATGTATAATCATTGGGTGGCTACTGTCCTGCTAAAATCCAATGAGGGGTGATATCTCTTACTAAAGCAAAATAGAGGAAAATGTATCATGGAGAATCCTTAGCAATCTGTCTCATCTAATCCTTAATTTTGATATCTGAACAAGTATAAAAAATCCAGCCATATGATACCAGGTCAAAGAACATAACATATTAATGACTGTATATACCCATAGGTCTATCGAGCCAGAGTTGCCTATGGTTCACCAATGTTAATCTATGTTTTACATGACAACATCTCTAAAATTAGAATATTTCTTAACAAAGATATCTTGCATTCTCTGCCAGCAAAGAAACAGCATTAGTATGGTTGCCATTGACTACACAGTCATCAAGTTGGTTGTTTAAAGAATAAAGTCCCCACTAAAGGAGCTATATTTAAAGTCCATTTTAGGGAGAGGTAGGGTTATTAATTTGGCTTTCTAATATTCTATTGACACCTGAAGAATATTAAGAATGCTCCACTATCAAAAATTGTAGGATCGGTGTCATCTTCTTAGAAAAAAATTCCAGAGGAAAAAAGGGAATGCTTAAAAGAAATGCTATGCTGCCAACACTCTTGATAAAACAGAGAACAATAATATATGGGAGAAAAGAATAACTTTAGATGGTTCTGAATTTTAAAAATGAATTAGAAGAGTCTGACTTTGAATGTTGTTATAGTTTATGTCTAGATATCCTCCAAAGCCTCATGTACTCACGGGGTGGATTTCTAGAGGCTGTGATTAATGTGTGATCCAGTGCTGGGATTATGGGTGTGAGTGCTACGCCTGGCCTGAGACAGGTGGCCTGGAAGCCATGTAAGAAAGGGCGAGAAGCTTGCTCTCTGTCACTGCTTCTGACATTTTATTTTGTTTTATTTTTTGAAGGCAAGGTCTCGCTATGCAGTTCAGGCTGGCCTTGCGCTCACTTTCGTAGCCCAGGCTGGTCTCAAACTCGCACCGATCCTCCTGCCTCAGCCTCCCAAGTGCTGGGATTATAGGCGTGCACCACCACACCCGGCTTGCTTCTGACATTTTACTGTTGCTGTTTTCTGTCACCATGAACTGCTACACTCTGCCTCAGAGCCAGCTGAGTAAGGGCTGAAGTCTCCACAAACTGTGAGCTAACTAAACTTTTCCTCCCTTTATTTTGGATGTCAGGTATTTTATCCCATCATCCCAGCAATGAGAGAAAAAAAGTAACAGTCAAATGTGAACAGACAAAACTCTCCATTTTATTAATGTACTCCTTTTTGTGCATGTATAAGACTGATGCATGATAAAACTCTATTGTAAAGTCTAAATTCCAGTAGAACTCTAAGCAGTTTGAAAGCATTGATGCTCTTAAGTGCATCATTCCAGACTGAGAAACAGACAAAGAGATGATTAGATGATCAGCTGTGGTGCTGGGTTTGACTTTTCAATTTAATTGTCTGTTTTACAACTGCATAAGGGAAGAGTTTTGTTTGTGTACTTATGTCCAGTAGAAATGCAAATTATTCCTGTCCAGTGAAGTGGATGAACCCAAAGACTTTCTACAGCCTTGTCTGACTTGACAGGCATTTTGTCTTATTTAAATCTGATCCAGCGATCCATTAAATTGCCTCTTTCTACCCAGCTTCTCCAGTACCCTTTGTGTTGGTTTTAATGTATTTGTTCCTGCATTAATTAATACATTGGATGAATTCTTCCATATGTGCCCAATAAAACTTACAGGATAGCTTTGTTCTTTGTACTTTTGAAGCCTACCCTTTAACAGGTCACAGGTCAGTCACCGGCAGTTTTCTTTTTTTGTATTTTAAAGAGGAAAAACAAAAACTAGGACGTATAACAAGGACAAAGACAGAAGCAAAACAGTACAAGACAGTACAAATAGTTCAGAATTTTAGAACAAGAATGGACTCCTAACAAAGGTTGTGATATTATGTATTGTCATCTTCAAGTTTGTTGCTCCGACCACCAGATGCAGATATACAACATTGATCATATAACTAAACATTCACTCTTCTTTTCAATAAACTCTAATTTTTTCCCTTGTCCTTTTTACTTTTTATTTTAAAATTTATTTTAAAGAGACATAAGACATAAGACACTAAAGACATTTTATGCACTTAAGACAGGAGATACAGGTTCTCACTATGTAGAGTGGACTTGTAGCGATCCTCCTGCATTCAGTTTCCCAAAGTGCTGGAATCACAGGCATGAGCCACCATGCCCAATCTCAACTGCTGTCTCAGCGTGCCGTGGGCGGGACCGGCATGGCAGGCTCAGAGATTGAACTCGGCCGTTGAGCTCTGCTGAAGCAGGTGCTTTAGTTTGCTGAGTTGTCAGGCTGGCCCTAAAAATGGTATATATTTAAAAGAACAAGATGATGGTACTCAACCACAGTTGTTATATTGCACATTGTGCCCACACATAAAATAATAGAATGACACAACTGACGACAGCTATATTTGATAGGCTGTGGTCTCAGTGTGGCATCAACTCATTGTTCATCAGAGAGGGACAGAGAAGGAGAGATATGCAAAAATTAGTGCAAGCAAATCACAAGTGCTGAGGGCATTCTCATCTCAAACTATTTTAACAAAGGAGTAGTCTGGAAACCCTCTGCAGGAGGCATTTGTCATTATTCCTCATGCTCAACTTCAGCAACAGATTTGTATATTTGGGGAACTTCCTTTCTATGATATCTGATGACGCGTTGAGCTGCTTTCTCCCTACAGGGAGGATCTTGATTCTAATCTGCTGTGAAGCTGGAAAGCAGATACGCAGTACCTGGTGCCCTGGCCTAGACTATCAATTAGAAATGAGGTGCCTTTAGGCAGGATCTGCAGGGGACCGTAGGGCGTGACACTGGTGTCATAGATGATTGCTGTGGTCAGGGTGGAGCGTGATGGTTGAGGAAATGGGTCATCACTAGTCACGTGACCTGGTCTGACTGCCTGTTGTCTTCAGTGGTGCGTCCTGAGTCACTCTTCCTGCTACCTTGAAAGCACTGTGAGGCACTCACATTCCTTTTAAAACTTCTGTCCTTGTCAGGCAGAGTCACATACCGGGAACAGACACGGACCATAAAAGTGCCTGCAAGCCTCAGTGTTGGTAGGGGGAGGAAATTTAGCTTCTACCTGGCTTAATGTTTTGGGGACCCAAATTCACTGTATTTGAGATGAATTAGGTTTGAAAATTATAAGGCTGAAGAAGGAACTCAAAGACCCAAGGACACAGGGATGGTGCAGAAGACTCATCCTGGCAACCTGTTTTGCACTCCTCCTCTAAGGCCCTTGAGCTGACCTGCAGGACACCCTGTTTACCAAAGTGTCCAGAGCAGGTACAGCACTTTTCAAAGAATTACTGTACATAGGACAAAGATGGCTAATAGGGCCTGGATAGGGTCAAAGGCAATGCACAGGCCTACTGTCCTAGTTTTGCTTGGCGCCCTAACTATTCCTGATACCAGTGAATGGCACTGCATTTGAAATGACTCCTTGGCTTCAGTGGGCATATTAAGTTCCCCAAGCTTCTGGCTCTGGGTGAATAGAAAGTTGCTAGGGCCCTACAGTGATGGGGTAAGGGTTTATTTGCTCATGGAGTAGCCATGGCCACCCTGTAGTAAGCTCAAGGGAAAAGTGCAGGGTAGTAGTGGTATTTAGAGTACAATTGGAGTAAGTACGTCTCAGTTACTTTTTATTCATTGCTGGGACAAATACCTGACACTCCAAATGAAGGAAGGAAAGGTTTATTTAGCTCACAGTGTGTGAAGGTTTCAGTTCATATTTGGCTGGCCCAAGGCTGAGTGGAACAAGGCAGAGAGCAACAGTTCATGGCAGCGGAACAGCAGCAAAATGGCGACAGAGGCTGCCAACCAATCAGGGCAGCAGAGCAACAGCGCGAGTCTGTTTCTCCGTCTCTCTTTATATTACATTGAGACTCTCCACCTCAGCCTGTCTGACTTAGGCTATACCCATAATACCAGAAGAACTCAGACCCATAATTCCATGAGTACTAAAACACATAATCCCAGGGATCATGAGTCAAGTTTCAAACTCTAGAAGTCCCTGCCCCATGATTGCATGAGGCTTTGGGGGGACAACTAGACATAAACCACAACAGTATATTTAGACATATACTATACTTCTGGCAGAATTCCTGCATCTGCATCTTTTTAAAAAAATTTCATTTATTTGGTGCAGGGTCTCACTACCCAGCTTGATCTTCCTATCTCAGCCTCCCCAGTGCTAGAATTACAGGTGTGTGCCACCAAGCCCAGTTTTGGTGGTCAGCTCAGTGTGGGGCCGGCATGGCAAGTGGGTCTGGGGATCGAACTCAGATCTTCGCACTTGCCAGGCAGGCGTTTAGTCCTCTGAACTATCTCCCCAGCCCAGGCATCAGCATCTTGACCTATGGGGAATAGTCACTTCAAAGGAGGATCCACACAAAATTACAAATCCAAAGGCTCAGTGTGTCATATGTGTGTTGCACCCTTGGAGAAGTGGCAGGTACCAATGTAGTTCTAGCCTTCCTGATGACTGTTAGGCTACCCAGCCCTGCATCCCTCTGAGAAATATTTTTTTTTGTTGTTGTTTTTTGCTTATATGAACAGGGGCCAGGCTTACATTCGGTACCTTGATGCAAATGTATCTGATTATTTTTCTGATGAATTACATAATTAAAGGTAAAAGTGATAAAAGAGAAGTTTCAGTCTTTGCAGGTTGTGTATTTATCAAAGGCAGGCAGCTACCTTTTCAAAAAAATTTTTTATTTTATTTATTTACTTTTTTCTTGTTTCAGAACCTTTGTTTGTTTATTCACTCATTTTTATGGCCGGCTCAGCCCGCCCCGAGGGCAGGGCTGGCACAGCATGTGGTGCCGGGGATTGAACCGCGGTCCCTGAAACTGCCCAAGCTTCCACAAGCAGGCGCTTTAGACCACTGAGCCATCCCGCCAGGCC
>PVJA010011385.1:0-34630 GCA_004027025.1 Myocastor coypus
CCCCTACACACACACACACACACACACACACACACACACACACACGACCAGCTCTGAGTTCCAGTGTCATCCTGTGTCCTAACTCACTAATTTGTATTGATATTCCTTTCTCCTGTCTCTCTGAGGTTTATTTCATCGGCCTTAACGTCTTTCCCCCTAAGCTCTTAAATTGAATGTTTAGTCCATTTATTTTTGTTTCTTTGGATTTGGTAATGAAATAATTAAGGTTATGGATTTTTCTCCAAGATAATTGGGGCTTTATCCCATTTGTTTTTGTATGTTCTTCTTTGCTGTTTTTTCAATGTTGTGTAATTGTAGTCTTCAATTCTCTCCTGATCTGAGATTAAGAGGCCATTTTCTTATGTTTCCAAGTCCTGAGGAGTTGGGATATCTGGACTTTGTGTATTTATTTATTTTTTCATTATTAATACTTTTATTGCTTTTTAGTCAAAGAATATGACCCATGTTATTTCTGTCTCTTGCCCTTTATTGATGACATATTTGTGATTGAAATGTAGCCAGCTTTTTCAATGTTGCATGGCTCCTTCAGGAAAAAAAAAAATGCTATTTTTGTTTACGGCTTAGGATGTTTAACAGATCCATTTCCATCAGCTTTTAAAATTGAACTACTCAGATCCTCTTTGTCCCTATCCTTGCCTTTTTATTGGTTCCAGACTGAAACGCAGACTCAAAACTTTTAGTGTTTCATCCACGGCAATGCTATATCGTTTGATGAGGCCCTTGAGTGTTATCTTTGTCATGAGATATGTTTGTCATTAGTCCAGGCCCTTTCCTGCTGTAGCTTCCTGCCAGTCTGAATGTATCCCCTCAGCCCCTCAGCATCCTTCCTGATTCTGCCCCAGCCCTTCCTTTTTCCTTACCAAAAAATTTTATTTATTTATTTGTTTGTTTGTTTAGTACAGGTCTCACTATGTAGCCCAGACTCATAGTGGTCCTCCTGTCTCAGACTCCCCAGTGCTGGGATTACAGGCATGTGTCACCACACCAGGTTCCAGTGGCCAGCACAGCATGCAGTACCTGCAATCAAACCCAAGTCCTTGGGCTTGCTAGGCAGGTGCTTAGACTGCCAAGCTATCTCCCCAGCCCATCCCTCCTTTTTTATAGTCCTGAGACTAAACCCAGAGCCTTGACATATGTTGCAGAAGTGCTTTGCCCTTAACTGCTTCACTAACTTTTTAAATTTTGTGGGACAGGACCCCACAAAGTTACTTTGCTGTCCTTCAACTCCAGATTCTCCTGCGTCAGCCTCCTGAGTAATTGGGATTATTGGCCTGGCCTCCCTTCCCAGCTGCTTCTTGCATTGGGTTGTACTCAATCTCATGGACTTAGGGGAGGATCTGGCCACACAAGATTAACTTGCTCTTTCTTTTGGCTTCTGTGGGCCACTGCTTCAGGACTGTTACTGTACTACTTTCCCCTTTCTTGGGGCTGTTCCTGCCCTCCTTCAGGAGGATGGGACAGACCTATAGAGCAGGAGAAACTAACTGCTTTCAGGCAGTCTGTTGGGTGTGACTGCTTGTATGTGGCCCTGGGCTCCTTTGCTGCTGTGTGTGGTAGAATATGCAGCCTATCCCTATGCATGCAAAGGGCTCCTGGGGCCAGTGAGATAGCTCAGCAGTCTAAAGCACCTGCTTAGGCAAGCTTAGACAACTGCAGGGACCTCAGTTCGATCCCCAGCACCACATGCTGTGCCAGCCCCACCCCCACGGCAGGCTGAGCTGGTCATAAATATATACATACATACATACATACAGTTCAAAAAGTAAAAGAAAAGGGCTCCACCTGGAATGTTCTTCCCCACCCCACTGGCCTTTGCTTTTATCCAGCCTCTACTACTTCATATGAGAATCTGTGTTTCCCTTAGCCAAAGTGCTCAGCGCCAGAAGTAGTCTAGCTTTGGGACCTCTTCAGATTTAGAATACTTGCTGGCACATAACAAGCTATTTGGGGGATGACACCCAAGTCTGAACACAAAGTTCATTCATATTTCATGTAGAACTTCTGCACATAGCCTGAAGATGGTCTTGTATAACATCGTCGGTAATTGAATGCATGGAAGAGTTTCATGGTGGGGAGCTTTCTGATCACAATGTCTCAGCCCACAAGATGTTTGCACGTGGGAGCATTTCAGAGCTTTGGCTTAGGGATGCTCAACCTATGGTGGCTTGCAGCTCTTTTTGACTTTGCTTCCTGTCACACTGCAGGGTTTTCTGAAAAGTCATGAGATGGGCTTCAGTTTGTGTACGTTCCTCAAGTCCGCCCTGCATCTGCATGTCAGCAGTTGCCTTATCTCTGGGACTTGAGGACGGCTTGCTTTCCTGTTCTCCAGAGTCTGGGCAGGCTTGTGATACACAGGGAGTGAATTCAAGAGCAGAAGCAGCGGCCTCCCGCCCTCCACCTCAGCACCCTTCCTCTCTGTTCATTAATGCACGCTGTAGAGCATGCAGATCCTTGTGCAATTGCTGCCACACAGGGTTGTCACACAGACAAGGAGGTTTAAGGACCAGGTGGAATCAGGCCTGCTTTACAGATGCGTGAGCTCAGGTTTGCTGAGGGAGAAATGGCTCCTGTAGGCTCAGGTACCTGTAGCTGGGCAGGGACTGCATTATAGGAACTGAGAGTACATGGGTCTCCGTGCAAACTGGTGATATCAGGACCATGTGGGCATGTTGTACACTTGAGGCTGGCACTGGTGCAAGCTGGTTGTGCCACAGAAGTTGGAAGATGCTACAAATCATCTTTGATTTGTACCCGCCCCCACCCCAAGAATACATTTATTGGCACAATAGGAGCATGAAAATATGTCCCCCAACATGCATATGCTACTAAGAACTGAATTGTAGAGCCCTTCATTTTAGTAATATGAGACTGGAGAAGGTCTATACACGATCACCTATGTAGCAGTTGACTGAGCCACATTTCATGCAACCAGTAGACCCAGTCTTCTTCCTGTTGAACAAATTGAGCATCCCAAACCCTAAAGTCCAAAATCTGAAACTTTTCAACAGAGATACAATACCCAGGATGCTTGGATTTTGAAACACTTCAGATTTCAGATTTCTGGATTAAGGATGTTCGACTCATACAAAGCCTGTGCAAATATTCCAAAATCCAAAGAAGCCCTAAATACAAAAGTCTTCTGGTCCCCAGCATTTTGGATATGGGATATTCAACCTGTACCTGCTTCACAAGATTGAAGAGAGAGGTGTTTCTGAGAGAACAAGGGGAAAGGGATGTAGGACAGTGGCCACCTGACACAGTAGGGCAATGGGACACTTGACTGGCACCTGAGACTACAACCGATTTCTGGCCACAGAAGCTGGACTCTGCTGACCTCACTTTTTAGTCCGCTGAGAGTTTAGAAATTTGTGTGCTGGGGATTAGAGAGATGCTTTTAAGCCATTTCCAGCTCTCCAACTACTAAAAAGTTCCTGAGATGGACCTAGCTACATGACACCTCCCAGGACCTGGGGAGGAGGTGGGAAAAGGGATCACAGCGGCCGAAGTCAAGGGTGCCTGTCTGTGGCCCACACAGCATCTGAGCCGTGTCTCTGTCCCCGCAGTGAATGGATACCACGCGTCAGGGACCCCAGCGCACCCTCCTGAGACTGCCCACATGAGTCTCCGAAAATCCACCGGTGATTCCCAGGTAAGGCGTCCCTTTAAGGGAAGTAGGGGTAGCTGCTTCCGCAGCTCCAGGAAGGGTTCGTTAAAGATGGGTACATGGCGAGAATCCAGCTGACAATAGCCCCAAGGAGCAAGTGCCCCAAGGAGCAAGTGAATGAACTATCTCGGTTGTTTTTCCATTTCCTGGTGGGGAGAGGGTTGGATGATTAGTCTGTTAGTTTCCTAGAAACCAAGGATGGTTTGCAGGAAGGTCTGATAACCATTAGTTATTCCTGTCAGGCCACTGTCCACATTCTTGCCACAACATCCAGTTTTCCATCACATTAAGAGCATGGACAGCCCAGTTCCTTGTCCTGCTCTATACCCTACTCCTCTCACTCAGGCTTTGTCTAGATGGAATTTAGTAAAACTTGGTCATCTCATCTGCTAAGCGTACAGAAGCAGCCATGGCATGGGAAGAACTGGGACTATGTTTAAGATTCCCAAACTGCTCTTATTCACTGTATTTTTAAACACATAAGGGTACAAGGTGGGTGTCAGAGCCATTCCTGTGTTATGTACGAGATCACGGGAGCACAGAATGGTGAAGAAGCTTATGCAGGCTCAGCAATGAATGTGGGGTGAGAGTGAACCCAATGTCACAGCCCATGGTCTCCTCAGGTGCATTGAGCTGTGTCTGAGAAACTAGGACTGGTTTCATTCCGTCTGCTCACAAATTATCGTGAAGGGGCTCTTAATGATGCTTCCAGAATCCAGAGATCTTCTAGAATTAAACTGTTGGCCCCAGTGATAATGATGGTGATGATGATTATAATTAGCAATAACGATCATTGATGATCGTTGCAATCGTGTTGCAGATGCGGGTGCGGGGGGAGTGACAGCTACTGTGGAGTAGTCCCCACAAGCCACTCCCTGGAGGAGAGGCCCGTGCTCGGCTAGCACAATTTCTAGTGGGTGCCACTCAGCTTCAGTTCAGGTGAGAATGTTAGCTTTTGAAAGCTAACTAAGTTGTTCTCGCTTAAGAAGCTAAGCATTGCTTCGAGTTGGCTTCAGTTCAGTGAAGCCTGACAAAGAATTAATATATCAGTACAGGTCAGAGTTCTTAAAGTCTGCTGGACTCCTTGGTCTCCTGGACTCTTGCAGAAGTCCAGATTCTTATCCAGGAGACCTCAAATAGGCCACGTATTTCTGGCCAGGTGTCCAGGTTAGCTGCTGTGCTTGGCCTTGGGCTGAAGCCTGAGTGGTAGGGACCCGGGCTCTGTCAGTGACACACAGTGATATGTCTGTCCCCTCACTCCTCCGCCCACACCATCCATCAGGAATCAACCCCAGCTTTTAGTGTTTCCTGCCAAGTCCCCAAACAGCCTCCTCTGGGCAGCTCCTGTCACTCTATTGGAAGGGTGGCTTACTTGTCATCTGATTCAAGAGTGTCTCTGAAGACACCAGCTCAAGCTCTGCTGCAGTTTGTGAATGACAAGGAATGCTGGTGCTAGCCTGAGCATCGTGAGGCAGAATATTGGAACCCGCTCTCCAGGCTCTCTTCCCTAATAAAGCATAACTTGCGCTGTCTCCATAAGTAGGGCGAAATTGTTGTTTAACCATTTAGCTAGTCATTTACTAGAATAACTAACACCTTAGAAGGCAACTCAATAGCGTGTATCACAAGCCTCAAACAGAAATTTCTCTTCCAGCAGCTGTTCTTGGAATATATTCAGGGATTTTGATTTATGCGTATGGTTGTTCACCCAAGCATTATTTATAGCCCTATAACAGTGAACCTAACCTAATTGCCCAGCAACGGAGTCTGAAAAAAGTGGATTATGGTACTACACACCCAGCCAGCCAGTGATATTATATGATCATTAAAAAGCTTTCTTCCGCAGAAAATGTAATGATTTGGAAAATTCTCACAACTTAGTGCTGAGTAGGACAAGCAGATCACAAACTGCATGTGCTATAGTCTTACTGGAGAGAAGGAAAATTGCCCTTGTGTGAGGAAAATAATGGCTGGGAGCATTCGTGGTAGCTTGTGGCGTCTAAGATCTCAGTGCTGCATCAGAGGACATCTGGAGACATCATGACTATTACAGCTATGGTGGTTGTTAATGTCATCTACTAACTAGATGCCGGGGATATAGTTAAATGCCCTATAATACACGGGACAGCTCTTCAGAATAAGAATTACCCAGTTTGAAGATATGACTTATGCTGAGGTTGCTAAGTCTTGCTCAGACATCATGAGTAATTTTCACTTCCTTTGCATGTTTCACTACTTTTCACATTTCCTAAAATGAATAAAGCATTACGCTGTTTTGCACATGCATATGTGGTAGCAGGGATATAAACCATGGCTTCAGCTTACTGTACAAATGCTCCACCACTGGGCTACGCTTCCAGCCATTTTTATTTTTGAGAGAGGGTTTTGCTAAGTTGCCCCAGCTGGCTTTAAACTTGTGATCCTCCTGCCATGCCCAACAAAAAAGCTGTGACTTTTTATCCTGCTTTGTGAACCTGCAGAACTGGCTATCCAAGCCAGGCATGGTGGCACATGCCTGTAATCCCAGCACTTGGAAGGCTGAGGCTGGAGGATCAGTGAGAGTTTGAGACTAGCCTGGGCTACAAAAATGAGCTCAAGGCCAGCCTGAACTGTATAACAACACCCTGTCTCAAAAAGACAAGAAAGGGAGAAAGAGACAGACAGACAGACACAGACAGACAGACAGACAGACAGAGACAGAGAAACAGAGAAACAGAGAGAATAAAAGAACTGGCTATCCACGGAAGGCACTAGAGCCTAAACACACGTCCATAATGCTGAGGTTAGCGGTGCACACACAGTGCTCCCGCGAAGTACTGGTAAGCACGTCCTCTTCAGCATGCGTGGTGACTTGCACACATCTCCCAGGCCGTCCGTCATAGCTCATGATAATTACCCTCAATAATAATTGAAACAGATGGATGAAGAAGCTGGTGAACATACGCCATATGAGACATGGCAGAGTGTGCAGTAAACTGGCTTGCTCAAGGTCGCAGGAACAGAGGCCAGAACAGCATGCCTCATATCCTGGAAGTCTTATGTTCTTTTTATACTACCTGCTGGTTGCCACCCTTGAGCAAGCCAATCAGGAAGATTAGGATGTTGGAAGGACAGGCAGGGAATGCCAAGTTTTTATGGAAGTCGGGAAGAGGTCCTCAGTGTACTCTGCCATGGGCAGCACTGATGGCGGGGTACCCAGTAGATCCTGAGGGTACTGGCTCCTCTTTCTAGCCCTGGGGAGACCTGAGCAGGAATGCACAGGTGATGGTAGTGATCTAGCGCCACCCATTGGAGGGTTCCAGTATTGGGGGAGTTAGGGTGGACTATTGTGGAGACACTGAATAAAAGGAGCCCTCCTGATTGGGCAGAAGGGTGAGGCTCAGAGGCTAATTTAGTCTTGCAAGGCCTTATAGAAGTGAGTCCTAGCTAAATTTCATCCCTCTTGCCTACCAGTATCAAGGCCCTTTTGTGATCCGGCTTTCAATTCTGGTTTTCCATGATCTTTTCCAGGAAAGTACAGGAAGGAAGGGGAAAAAAAAAAAAAGAGGACTCAAGGTTTAATGATGTAAGGGACTCATTGAAGAAAGGGGATGCAAACGGAGAAAGTAAGATGCTGAACCCTGCTCCCACTCCCCTAATTCAGTAATGTGCGTCCTACTGAGCATTTACATCTTTGCAGGCATGGAGGCTGATAAAGTGGTAGTCGCTGCCTTGAAATTGTGTAGCTGGCTGGGAACAGAATTAGACAAATAATTGCCTCACTGGAGCAGTACTGAGGGACAGAGAGGTGTGTACTACAGGCACCTCATCTGGTGGCCTCAGGCACAGGCTCTCTAAGAAAAGATATTTTGTGAATACTAGCGAAGATGAGCAAGGGTTTAGTTTGGCAAAGATTCGTGGGTCGGGGCACCAACATTCCAGGAGAAGGAAGAGCCTCTGTGGATGCCTGGAGGCAGGAAGAAAAGTGGTCTTTGCAAAGAGCCCACAGAGGCCATGTATGGCAGGCTGTGTGGCTCATTCAGTTAGAAGTGGGGAGGGCGGAAGGTGAGGCTGCAGGTGTCTGCAAGGGACTCTCCTGAGACGCTCAGGCTTGATCCCAACAGCTTTAGGAAGCCCTGGTAGGGTTTTCTCCAAAATCCCACCTGTCCAAGAGTCAGAGCCAGAAAATTATTCTCAGGGGGTTAGTTGTGGGCTGGGAGAAGGTTCGGAGTAGGAGCTCGCTGCCTTCCTAAGGAACGGGTAGCAGTAGTGGGTGTGTGACCAACCTGTTGGTCTTCATGGTGAGAGCAGAGCTGCCTGGGTAGTCAGGAACACAGGCTGAGAAGGGTTTGCAAAATGAGTGGAGGAGAGGAATTCTGTGGAATCACAAGCAAATGACATTTTAAAACTATTTATGGGTATTTGCAAACTTCATACAAGTTGAAAGAATGCTATAATAAAGCACTATGGAGCTATCATGTAAATTCAACAATTACCAGCGTTAAACCAATTTTGTTATATTTATGCTCCCTATTGCAGCCACCTAATGCTTCCAGCTCATCATTATTTCAAGCAATTCCCTGGCATATTGTTTTAAATGCAAATATTTCAGAATGTATCTCAAAAAGGGAAAATATCATTATAGCATTATCACACTTTGAAAAACATAAATTCAGTAATATTGCCATATATATGGCATATATATACATATATGTATATATTAGTTAAACTCACCCAAATGCCCCCCAAATGACTTTTATTTCAGCTTTTCTCTCCAGCCCAAGATCTAGTCAAGTTTTTTTGGTTGTTGTTTCTCTAGTCTGTTTGTCTGTCTGTCTCTCCTTTTTAAAAACAACTTTGTTGCCATGTAACTTATGTACTGTATCATTTACTCACTTTTTTGTACAATCAGTGGGATTTTTATGTATTCCAGAAGCTGTACAACCATCATCATAACGAATTTTGAAATACTTCAGTCACCCTCAAGGAATCCCAGCAAGCCTTGGGCAACCGCTGTCCTATCTTCTTTCTCTGGATTTCCCAGTCCTGGACACTTCATGCTATTTGTGGGCCTTTGAGACCGACTGTTTTCATGCCTAGTGTTTTTGAGGCCCGCATTGCGGTGTGGATCAGACTTTCAGTCCTGTGGCAGCATCGCATTTCATTGTGTATAGATAGAGCATTTTATCTACGTTGGTTCTTTAATCTCTTTTTAGATGGGTTGATCTCTCACTTTTTTTCTCTTCTGGCTTTCCTCACTGACTTTTTGGAGAGGCTAGGTCAGTTGTCTTGTAGAATGACCTACATTCCGGATCTGACTGCTTTCTTGTGCTTAGATTCATTAAGTTCTTAGATTCCTATTAAGCAGTGCTGGCAAGGGCACTTTCTAAGCACGCTGAGGGCTTCTTCTTGCATCTGAGGCACAGCTCCCAGATTTGCAACCTGCCGGTGAGGCTGTTTCAGAGCTTGGCTAATGCAGTGACGACTAGGTTTCGCCTTTGAGGGGATACATTTTTTCTTGCTAATTTATCAGAAACCTGTGGGATGCCCGTGTGCTACTATGTGACTGTCCTGTTCCCCAACAGTTGTTGCACTTAGGTCTTTGAACACCTGTGATAATCGTGACCTGAATCTCTTTTGACACTGGGGCTCCCAAATGGTGAATTTCTAACTCCTGGTACATTTGTTAAATTGGAATTTTTCTAAGATGAAATATTTCCTCCCCCACCCACCTTGGGATGACGTCAGTCAGAGTCTTTTTCTTCTGTTCTTCACCCACAGGTAGTCTGTGGGAGCTGTTTAAAGGAAAGGCTTTTGTTCCATCATTGTTACTGTTCACGCATTTTCTCAGCTCCTACTGCAATAAAATATTCTAGGTCTACACTCTATTTTGGATTAGCCATGTTTTCCAAGGAGCTTGGGTTCCTTCTAATGGGGAGCAGTATTTAGAAACAAATGAGGAGCTGGGGAGATAGCTCCGAGGCACAAGTGCCTGCTGGGCAAGTGCAAGGTCCTGAGTTTGAAACCTGGTCCCACAAAAAAAAAAAAAAAAGAAACAAATGATATAGCTAGTAAATGCTGACGCAGTGAGGTAGCATCCTTCTCCACCTTTTCAGTGACGTGAAGTAGGGGTGTGTGTATGTGTGATGCATAGGTGTATATCTCTGCACATATATGATGCATGCATATAAAACTAGAATGGTGGGCTCAGAGACTGGTATTGTTGGTGGCTGCCAATCTGGATCAGCACTGGTTGAAACGATATCCAACACGGCAGAGATCAGAGGAGTCCTGACTCCCACGCACAGAATACCTGTCCCCCATGTGGTTGGTACTCCTGTGCTGGCCTAAGTTGTAGTAGGCAGGTCTGATCACCAGGCCCAATCTCATTCCATGGAGTTTTGTACACTACAGTCTTGAAATGAATGCTCAAAGAAGGTGGAGATCTCTTTTACCTCCTGCAAAGATACCTGGGAAGCAAGATGCTGTCCCAGGTCTCAAAGTGAAGAGATGATGGAAGACAGAAAAAAGAACTATGCAGGCTTTGGCTCAGGTCTCCACACTATTTACTAGTCTTGTGATCCAGGCTGATTTAGCATCTGGGAACCTTTAGTATCATAGTCTGCAAAGACAGATAAGATGCCCCATAGCTTGCTGGGGTTGTCAGGATTAAGTCAGATTAAGCGGGTCAGATGCCAAGCTTGGTGCCCACTGAGATAAACAAGTGCTCAGTAGTGGTAGCTCTTGCAGGGCTTCCTCCCTGTTAGTTCTCCCCCACTCCTGTCTCTGCAGAATAGCAGCAATAGCACCATCCATCTGCAGACTTGAAAAACTGCTGAGGATGCTGGAGCACCAGACGCCAGGCACACAGTGATGGTGGCAGTATAACATTTGTCTATGACAGGGGACAGCAAACTAAAGGATCTGCCCCAAATGCAGCCCTTCCCCTTCCTGGCATTCATGTGCTCGGCCAGCGTCTCTACATGAGAGAAACTAGGAGAAACTTCTGTCCCCATCTCTTCTCCTTGGTGACTACATGCATGTCTCCTGCCATGGAGCCTCTGTTGGCCTTCCTCGGCAGTTGGCACATGGCCTAGGGCAAAGCAGACAGCATGAGGTAGTGCAGGGTTGGCCAGATGACTGAGCTGCTGCCTTGCGAATGTTTATGGAAACTGTGAACAACTACAGTGGGCAGAGGAGTTACTGTATGTAGACACCTTGGGAACATGACAGGGTGGCCAGATCAGTATGCCTCCAAGAGAGGGCTTCAGCTTCTGTACAGGAACAGCTCGCCCCACTGGGAGCCTGCTGGCATAACAGCTCTGGGAGGTACACTGGGTCTCATTTTGAGTAAGCTCCTCAGTCTTGCTATACAGTAACAACAATCCCATTTTATAGAGGGTAAAACAGAGGCTCAAGGGATTCAGGATCCTTGGCCAGGATCTCAAAGTCGGTGGCCCTTAAGGAGAATTACTTCTGTTAAGAATGCAAAGGATGCCACTTTTTATGAGTTCATTTTATTTACCAGTTGGAGGGGGACTAGAAGGCAGTAAGGAAATAACCAAGCTTCTAAGCAAGAGGCTGGTGCTCCCCGAAGCAGCTGGGTGGTCTGGGTTGGACTGGCCTGAGGATGGGTGAGGGCACTGCTGGCTTCCTGGAGCTTCACTGGCAAAGCCCTGCATGGTTTTCCTGGCACTTTGTCTGGGAAGTGACAGACGTTTCTTCTCTTCCACCAAGGATAGGGTAAGTCTGGAATCAGAGCCAGAGAGTCCACACACCAGTCATAGCTAGCTTAGGGGTAAAGTCACTATGGAGCCTCAGGACAGGAACTGCCTCAGGTCCTGCTGAGGCCCTCTGGTATCCCTTTCCTAAGGCAACTGCTAATTATACAAGGATGATGATCCAGGGTTGCACGTTCCCCTTAGATTGATTTGCTCTTAAGGTAGATGTGGCCAGGGATACAGCTGAGCGGCACTAGCACCTGCTTGGCCAGCGCAAGGTCCTAAATTTGATCCCAGGTACTCGGAAAAAAAAAGAGAAAAGATAGATGTGACATTTTCAGCTGGTAACCCCTCATTTTGTCCACCAGCAGACCCTTGACCTAAGCATTTGGCAAGTTGCCAAGGACCTGTGGCCTGAGGGGCCCCTGGGGGCTTCAGTCTGCCTACTGGCAGTGGAGAGAACCTGAAAAGGCAACCCAGGGGCTAAGTGGAAGCTGAGGCTGGGCTTGGCTGAGAACTCCCTCCCACCTCCGCTTGGGAGAGGCACGTCTTGGCGGGTACTGAGCAGCGCCCCTGTGCGTTATACACATTTAGGGTTTGATATTTCGGGCCTGGGAGTTTCAGAATAAGATGTCATGTGCTGAATCCCCACTGACAGGAGGTGTCGGCCTGTAATTCGCCTTAACTCCCTGCACCCTGTTGGATTCGGCGGCGTGCACAGAGCAGCGCAGAACCAGTAACCAGCAGGGGGCAGCGGAGGGGTTAACTCCCCCAATCACAGACAGAGAGGCGCAGAGGGGAGACCTGGCTGGAAGCAGTCTTCTTCCAGTTTAGGCACCTGAAGCCTCGTTCCACTTTGCCTGCAGCCTGAGAGCTGAGCATGGGAGCACAGCGGACTCAGGAGCGCTTCTTCCTGCCTGCCCCAGCCTCGGCTATGGTGACTTAGGAGTTAACAGCAGGCTGAACACCCCTGAACTTCACCAGCACAGAGGGCTCCTAACCAATCCCTCCACCCTCAGGGAACCTGAATGGGAAAAAAGAAAAGTCCAATATGGAGAACAGCTTTGATGATGCCTCTTACCTCTCTCCCCAGAACCTGGGATCCTCATCACCAGGCAAAAAGCAGAGCAAGGAAAACACCATCACAGTAAGTGACTCATGCTGGGCTCTTCCAGGTTGGGTGGCAAGCTGGGGCATTTGGCTACAGCTGGGTGGTTGCTATGGCAACGTGAACCGCCAAGCAGAAGTGATGCCCAGCCTGGAAACCGGGAAGTTCCGAAGCTTGGATTTATCTGATTCCCCCGACCCCTTTCCCTTTCTCTGTCAGTTTCACATGTCACTTGTTTCCCTCTGGAGAAAGAAGCAGGGAGAGGAAGGTGGCTGGAAGCTGCAGAAGCCATTTTTGGGGGGCAGGCAGGGGACGGTGCGCGTGCGGGAGTGGGTTGAAGGGGGTGGACTGTGCTGTGTGTGAGTGATGTGACATGTAAATTGCAAGCACAGCAGGGTTGCTTTTGTGCAGGGAAGCTTCCTGAAAACCTCAAAGTTAAAAGCAAGAGGAGGTACCCAAGAATAGTGCTCCTGGGAGCTCCTGATGAGAGGTAGGCAGCTTCTGCCTGCAGTGGCCAGTCCGCCTCACGGGGCTTTCCTAGAACCCCACTGTGGAGTGGGACTCCCACGCCGCTCCCTGTTTCAGCTTTGCACTGGACTGGAGGGGGGGATGGGACATCAGTGTCCCCTCCAAGTAGAAAAAGGAGCTGTCCAGCTACCCAGACAGCCCACAACTTGGAAACTTGAGAAATGGGTCCTGGGCAAGAGTTGGGAACAGGAGCTCCCTCTCTTGAGCTCCGTCTCACACTGCTCTGAGCCATTCTGGCTGCCCCCACGGAGATCAAGCCAGGAGAGCTTGTGTTTCCCTGGCTTATCCCGGCTGGAAGTCCTGCTTTGTAAGGAAACAAACTAGGTGAACCCAACACTCGTAACTGCTGCCGCCGTTGAGTGCATTTGTCATGTGCGAGCAGTGTTCCAAATGGCTCGCTTTGCCCGCCAGCTGTGTGCGAGGCGTAATCAATGGCTCAAGGATTATAAACCCGATGCCAAAGCCGCAGTGTCACTTACAAGCTGTGTGACCCCTGGGGCAAACTTCTGTACTTCTTCACTCTGTCTGCGTCTATCTGTAAAATAGACCTGCCCGTGTCTATTTTAAAATCAGGCAGTGGGACAGGACATCGCTGAGCCAGGGATAGTGTAAGGACGTCCATAAGTGCAAAGCACTTACATGAGCTCAGCATGTAGCAGGCGCTCAGTGAGCACTAGTGTGATCAACATGCCACTTACACATGAAGAAACTGAGGCACAGAGGGGCACCTCGCCCAGAGTCACCCAGCTATAGAGCATCAACATCCAAAGCCTATGCTGTTTTCCATTGGTACTGCCCTTCTGGGGCTGGCTGGGTCCCACAGATCATCAGTCCCTTTCTACCCGCCCCTATTCCTCCTGGTGGTTGGACAGTGTGGCTCAGCCTGTGGGCCCTGTGGGGTGGCAGTGGCCTCTGTATTTCTAGAGGCCCTGGCAGTGCTGGACAAGGCACCCATGGGTATAGACTTCTGGAGGCACAGCCTCTGTCTTCAAATTTGTTGCCACGCAAATCCAGAATGTGGGAGTAAAGCAGGAGCTCCCCAAAGTCCATGAAATAGGGGGAAAGAAGGAAGAGAAGAAAGTGGAGGGGCCACGTATTAGAGATCTAGAAGACAAACTGAAGAAATAAAGTGGTAAAGGCAGAGTGCTAGGCTGGCCAGCATTGCCATAGTGGCCTTAGTGCTGGCATCAGGCCACACAGTGGGTTCCTTCTGTGCTGTCCTGCAGCCAGCAGCCCAGGTTTCATCATCAGTGGGCTTCGCATGGCCCTAGATGGTCTCGGGACAGCACACACCTCATCCGCCCCTGCTCCGATGCCTTCTCTTACATTTTTCCTACTAACCTGCGTCACTGCTTCTCATGAGATGGTTTGCAGCATGTTAGCATTTAAGGCCTCTGAGATAGTGGCTCAAAGGCCAATTCCTGGAGCTACCCCACACCTCCCTTTGGTCTCTCCGAGGCCAGGCTAGGACACTTTTAGAGCTTTGAAGTAAACACGTGTGCCTTGGATAATTGTTGCCAGGGAAAATGAACACAGGAAGCCCTGACCAAAGGCCACAGTGCAGTGGGGAGCAGAGTCCAGGACTGGAAGCTGGGTCTCCTGGCTAACAGCCTGGGATGCCATCCAGGGTAGCCCCTGGCCACTTGGGCCACACATTCCTCCAGGCTGATGGCTTCTGCACCCTGCCCAGCCCTTACTCTGAGATCTGATGCTTCAGAGCTCAGAGGAAGGGGATGACCCAGTATCCAGGTCACTAGGACTCAAGACCTCTCCCACCCCCTGCATTTAGGGACGAGGGCAGCAACTTCCCTCCCTGATTCCACAGAGCAGACATTTCCAGGCCTGGGTAGCAAGGGGTAGTGAGTCCCCAGCCAAGGAGCAAGAACAGGATTGCAAAGCTCGGTGGCCTGGAGCTGGTCTGGACGGAGCTGACACACGGGCAGGGCCTGGCAGCCTGGCCAAGTCCATCCCTGCTGTCAGCAGTGCGCACTGGCAGGTGGAGCGGGCCCTTAGGTTGGGAGGGCTTGGTACTCATGACAGCTCCCGGCCCTGGCACAAATGTGACATGTCAGAATCTCGAGGACACCAGGAGAGATGACAGTAAAGCCACGCAGCCCTGTTCTCTGCTGGCCAGAGGAATTCGGTGACTCTGATTCTTAGCCTCTGCTTCCCAGTGTAGCCCATCTAAAACCTGGCACTCTGGGCGGGGTCTTGGAGTGAAGAAAGGCCCTTAGGTCATTTTCGCTCCACTGGCCTGAAGTACCCTCCAAGGTCCAGCCCCACCTTGGGAGAGAATCTAAGGTCTGCTTCAGTGTCAAATCCTGTTGCCTCCATGCTGCAGGCAGGTGGATCAGACAGCCAGTACAGGGGCCCATGGCCTCTGCCCATTTCTACCCCCATGGCAGCCCCATACTCGGGGTGACTTGGTGTCAGGTGGGCCACCCCATGTTCAACACCTCTCATGCTATAGCCAGGTACCCTACTTACAGCTGCTTGCCCCTGGGCAGCCCTTGGGGTGGCAAGATTTGAGGGGACGATCAGACAGACCTTGTGGCTTTGGCTTCCCTGGGCAGAATGTCCCTGGCAGGAACCTGCAGTACATAGGGTCCACTGCAGTGGGGCAGGGTGTGTGGTAGGGGTTCGGGTGAGGGTTGGAGAGAAAAGCACTGGTACCAGGAGGGAGAGGATGCAGCTGGGGAGCCCTGGGTCTCTGAGGAAGGTGTGGTCGAGGCCCCTCTCCTTCTGTTGAGCAGCCCTTCCCGCTTGAGTCCTAGCCATCAGTGGGACAGGGCACAGAGCTCCACCTCAGGGTGTTGGAGAGGCCAAGAGACAGGGTTAGGAGCCTAGAGCTGGAGCCGGCTGGGCTGGGCTCAGACCTTGGCCCCACTCTTACGTACAGCCTGTGTGAGCCTGTCTCAGTTCCTTGACCCCTTTGTGCTTCCCTTTCTCATCTGTAAGATGGGGATACTGACAGCACTCGCCTTCTGGGGCTGCTGTGAGGATCACGTGAGTTAATAAGCATGAAGCACCTAGGACGTGCTTAACTATAATTGGATACAAAGGGGTGCCTAAGCTGATGCCTGCGTGTGCAGGGTGCACGATAAAACTGCGGCCCCTGCCCTGCCCACAAAGCTTTGGGAGGCAAGCTCTTGCCCACAGGGGAAGCTGGACCCTGGTATTAGCTGCCTAGAGAATGTCCTCCAGGAAGAGGCAGAGATGCAGAGCAGAGGTTCCATGGGGAAGGCCCTGTGCCCTGCTCTTCCCTTTGTGGGTCATGCTGCCCTGCAGGATGGGGTCCTGTGGTGCTGAGCCTGCACTTGAGGCCTGGGGTCATAGAAGGACAGAGCAAGGTAAGAGTAGTGGCCTGGGACTTAGAGGGCAGGCTTAGGGTCCCTCTCCACGACAGTGGTAGCATTAAACTCCCTGTGCCTCAGTTTCTCATCTCTGACCCAAAGCCCCTGGGCCAGCTGTGTGAGTTTGAACCTAACTGATTGATAAGTATTATCAATTGACAAACATTAGAGCTGACTGCTTCCTGAACATCGGTGTGCCACTACTTGCCGACCACTGCCCCTACCTCATCTCCCCACACCCCTCCACCCAGACCATTTACCTTGGATTTTGTTAGCTTGGCCCATTGAGGCTTCAGGGCTCTGTAGTGTGTAGTTGCTCTGTGCTCTATAGCAAGTTCATCAGTTTCTTCTTACCTCCACCCACCAGGTGCCAATAACAGTCCTGGCCTGCTGGGTTGTGACAACTAAAAATGTCTCCCCATTACCTGGTGTTCCCTGGAGTGGGGACAAAATCATAGGTGAGCAACACTGAACTGACTTCGTAAGGTTACCCCTGGCAAATCTGCAAAGCACCTGCAGGCTCTTCTACATAGGCTCCCTGTCCCCTGCCACCCTCAGCCACCACTGCAGCTACCCCCGGTCCCAGCGCAGCCTCCCGTGGCGACCAGTCACATCGTCCCTCCTGTCCTGCCTGCAGGGCCCCTTGTTCCTCAGCTCTGTCCCCTTCCCATTCTGAGCCAAGCCAGGCAAGCAGCACATTCTCCAACTCTGCGGCATGGTCTCAGCCCTGGGCCACCTCTGCCCTGCAGAACTCTTGTGACCTCCCCACTCCTGCCTGTGTCCTACTCTTACTGTCTAAGTGGCAGCTCCTTCCTGTAGGAAGATCCTTCCCTGGGCCCCTGGCCCCTCCGCAGCCCCAGCACCCCATGCATACCTCAGTGGCAGGAAACCACTTATGTGTCTCCCCAGGCATCCTTGTGAACCAAACCATGAGTGCTGCCACTCTATCTGGTATCTCTAGTCTCCAGTCATTGCACTAAAAACCTACTATGTGCCGAGTGGTGGACCAGGTACTAGGGAAACTACCTTCTCCTATGGTCAGGCTGTTGTCAAGGAAATGACAAACAAGCTGACATGAGAAATATCACGAATAGACTCGCAGACCGCTGGGTGTTCACCAAGTGTGTGAACTGAGCAGCCATTCAACAAGCGTTTGAGCAGAAAGTGCATAAGTGAGCAGTCCCTGGAATGGTATCCTGAGCTAGGGCTCCAGCTCTGCAGGTGAGGCCAGCGAGGTGCAGTTCTCCAGATGTCCACCAGGGACGCAAAAGCCCCTGAGGATTCCAGGAGGAAGGAAAAATTCCAGCTCAGCATCATAGAGGTGGTGACAGGCCCTCTAGGATCCCTGTCCTGGCATTCCCAGAATGAGTGTCTTTGTTCAGAGGATGGCCAAAACAATAAAAGGACAGGCCTTCAACTTTCCCTACCTTCCTTTCCCCCAAGGGCACCAGATCTTCTATGGTGGTTATTACAAAGCCCTTTGAGAGAACCTCACTTTCTAGATCTAACCCTTCCAGTCCCTGACATAGGTATCTCTGTGGAAGACTGTGTAGGACTGGGACTCGTGCACTGTTTTTTCTTCCACTCTGGTGGCCAGTGGTGAATGCTGGGCCAGGCCCCATCCCTGCTACAGGGATGCTGCTTCCCACAGTGTGGTAACTGGACTGTCACCCTCCCTGGGGGCACAGGTCACACTCAGCACTCCTGAATCAGAAACTCTGTGAGCCGGGCCCCTGCAGTCCACATTTCAGCAGCCCCTCCAGGTCACACCAGCACACTCAGCCTTGGTTCTAGAATAGAGGAGGGCCTGGCTGGGGCTCGGCAAGGCTCCCCAGCCTTTCTGCCACCATCTGCAGGCTTTCAAGTGGGGATCCGCCTCTGGAGGGCCATCCCCGGTGTCACCCACCCCTGGTATCATCTCCACTTCAGGCCAACAGGACTGCTTTGTGGGGTGGGGAGTGGTGTCCTTCTAGAGGGGCTGTTGGATCCCCTAAGGCACAGCACTGGAAAGGGCGAGGCAGGACCCCCTTCTCCACTCCTGGCCACCTCTGTTCCAGCTCCCTCCTCTCTTTATAAAGCTCCTGTTTCCTCCCTGAGAGGTCAAGGCCAAGGGCTGTTTGATTGAGGAAAGAGGAAGCAGGAGGGTTAGGGATGGAGCACAGGCACTGCAGAGGGCCTGCTCCTGGGCCTGCACATTCTGCCTCTATGGACTCAGTCATCTGCGGGTTGAAAATGTTCAAAACTTGCACCTGTCCCAAACTTATAAATCACTTTCTTGCCTAAACCATTCAATATAACTGTATACACAGCATTTATATCGTGTTAGGTAGTATAAATAACCTGGAGATGATTTAAAATATAAAGAAGGATGTACCTAGGTTACAAGCAAACACTGTGCCATTTCATATAAGACCAGTACATCAGGAATTTAGACACCCACAGGGTTCCTGGACCCAAGCCTCCTGGACACCAAGGGACAACTGTACCTTCAGTCTGCTAGTTCCATGATTCTTAATTCCCAATTTACCTTTAATGTCATAGCTCTTGTATCATCACATTTGACTGAACTTGTCACAGGCCCTGTTGGAAGCAAAAAACAAGTGGATTGTGGTCATCATCATTTCTTATGCAAATAATTCCTGGAACAGAAAAATAAGGCCTATGTAAGGCGTCCCTTGTATAAGTACATCCCCTGTTTTTGCAATTGGCTCGAGTGTCTCCCTGCAGTGGGGTCGTTGAAGCCTTGAAGGAGACACTCACCTGTGGTCACACCACGGTGCCCTCACTCCCCAGGGCTTGGGGAGCCCACATCCTAAGGCTGAGCATGGAGGCTGCACCCCCATCCAGCTGGTACTGCTAGCCAGGGTCACCTCTTGCAGCTCAGGAGAAAGTCCCCAGCCTTGGGAACTCCTCAGGCCGCACACAGACCAGGGGCTGTCTTGCGTCCCACTGTGTCGCTGTGTCATATTTCTCTCCAGCTGAAAGTTAGCCCAGTGTCCACCCCCACCCCACCCTCACTGCAACCTTCCAGGGGTGCAGGTCCCACTTGGAGTCTGGGGAGGAGAAGCCAGAAGTCCCCGCCGGAGGTCACGTCTGGAGGTCCCTAGGCCTGACTCTGCTAACAAAGTTTGTGAGGACTTAAGTTTATTAATATTCTAACCCTTGGGTTAATTGTTTATACTCAAGGGTCATGAGACTTCACATGGAAACCTGACTCTGAGCTTCTCCCAGCCATTGCATAGCCCGACCGTGCTGTGGCTCTGCTCCGCGGTGCCCAGCTCCTATTCCAGGCAGAGCTTTGCCGCACTCAGATCAAGTTGCAGCTCTTGTGACATGTGGGCCCCTCACAGGTTTGCATGTGGTCCTCAGACCCTCAGGACCCTTCCCCAAGGCTGTTCGCTTTAGCCTCCACCTCCCACCTGAGCAGATGTTTTAGGGGTGGGGAGAGGAGGCTCAGGCTCTGGAAGCCACTGTCACAGAGTGAGGACAGGCAGGGAGCACCTTGAACACACTGGGCAGAAAAAAGCCCAAGACAACCCAGGAATGGTGCTGGACTTCCCTTGGCATGGGCCACCCCCAAACAAGCACCTGGGCTCATGACCTGAAGCTGTTGTTGTTCCTAGAATGTGAATGCGTCCTGAGATAACCTGTGATCCTTGCCCAGTTCAGGGTCATTCCAGTCCCCCATCTCCCTGTCCCTTTCTTGGATCAACTCAAGCTTCTCATCTTCCAGAAGTGTATCATATAGAAATAAACCAAATGTGCCCATACTCCCAGCTTTTCCTGCAAGTAAGGCACACAGTAATGCTGTTTGGCATTCGCCTTTTCTCCCTCTCCCCGCCCCCTTTTTTTGTCCTATGCTGGGGATTGAATCCAGGGCCTTGACACTAGACTACCCCTCTGTCAGTGTACAGACCCAGCATTCCTGGTAGACTTTCCTTACCAGTACTTAAGCATTTTTATCTTGGTGTCTTTCCCTGCAGATGCAACTTCAAGGATGCTGGCCTGTTTCATAGTCTTTCTACCCATTCATTCCCCTGGATGCGCAAAGCGGTGTTCTGGTCCAGCCTTTGCCGTCATAGGTAGTGCTGTGTGGAAGCCCCGTGTGTGCATCTCTGCACTCAGGGCCAGCTCCTCTGCAGCGCAGACTCTCAGAGGTGCAGCTGCCACACTGAAGGATCCAGATGTTTGCAGTGGTGACAGAGCCTATTAAATCACCCTCCAGAGACCTCACTGCAACAGCTCCCCACTGCTGGCGTGTGTGTGTGTGTGTGTGTGTGTGTGTGTGTGTGTGTGCGCGCGCGTGCGTGCATGCATGCGTGCGTGCGTGTGTGTGTGTGTGTGTGTGTGTGTGTGCGCGTGCGTGCGCGCACGCCTATTTCCTTTATTTGAAATACTAGATACAAAGCTTAGGAAGGTCCCAGTGCTATCCATTAAGCTGGCCCAAAGGGAAGCCTCATTACTGCTCTGGCCAGGAAAAAAGGCCTCTTATGCTCCTCATCCTCAGAGAGATTATCCTCTTCCTCCTCTCTGCCCCACAGATAAACTGCGTGACCTTCCCTCACCCAGACACAATGCCTGAACAGCAGTTGCTGAAACCCACAGAGTGGAGCTATTGTGACTATTTTTGGGTAAGTGGTGCCTCAGTTTCCCCACACTGTGGCCCTCATGACCAGATATGCATCTTGGGGTGGAGCAGGAGGTTTCTTGAGCTCAAAGTAGGAATACCTCTCCTTTGTTTTGTTTTTAATTTATTGGTGCAGAGTCTTGCTATGCAGCTCAGACTCATAATGGTACTCCTATTTCAACCTCCTCAGCACTGGGATTCCAAGCATGCATCACCGCACCCGGCTCAGCACACCTGAGGCGTGTGGGGGGTTGGCACAGCATGTACTGCCCAGGTCCTTGCACTTGCCAGGCAAGCACTTACACTACAGAGCTATCTGCCTAGCTCAGAACTCTCCCGTTGAAGCCTAAAGCACTGCCTGCCAGTTTGGCACCTGAGATGGGAACCGGAGATGCTCCTGCGGTGCAGACCATTTCATAAGCCTCAGGACAAGCAGGAGTTTTGCTCATGGCAGCCCCAGTGTGTACCAGAGTTCAGGGAGGCAGAAGGGTCACTATCTTTGATGCTTAGTGAGAGCAGGAGACTAGAAATTACCTTCAGCAAATAAACCTAGGCTCTAGTCTTGTTCGGCACTGATACAAGAGACCTTGGGCTGGATCTTCGCCTTCTTGAGCCTTGTTGTTCCATCACTGTCATAAGGAGGTTGTGTGCAAGGATCCCTAGAGCTCTCCGGCTACTCCAGGCATGCGCATATTGCTTAACGGGCACAATTTTTGAGCTTGAAAGAAAGCTCAGTGGTAGGCGTGGATGCACAAACATGGGATGTGCTCAGGGCCATTGATGTGCACACTTCAGTGGTAGAATTTTATATTATGTGCATTTTGTCCCCATTAACGTCTCTCTGTCTCTGTCTCTGTCTCTCTGTCTCTCTGTCTCTCTCTCTCTCTCTCTCTCTCTCTCTCTCTCTCTCTCTCTCTCTCTTTCTTGTATTGGAGATCAAACTTGGGACTTTGTGCTTTCCAGGCAGGTGCATATACTGCTGAGCTATAGCCCTAAAGTGAATAATCTTTTAAATAAGTGTGGCAGAGGGTTTTAGGTCAGGATCACCAAGGAAGGGACCCACATTGAACAGGACGTGAGAGGTATCCAGAAAACCCTTCCTGGCTTGACTAGTAAGTAGGGTTTTCTGCAATCTTCCCCTTTCTTCCTCTCATTCTAGATGTCTGATCCAAAAGGGGTCCTAGAGATGTGACCCTCTCCTTTTGCGAGGGCATGGTGGCCGGGGACACAGGCTGGAATTCAAAGGATATCATGGCTGAGCAGAGATGAGAACCTGGGTCTTTGGGGACACTGGGGCATGGTTCTGAGCAACAATGCTCTCCGTAATATTGGAAGCTAATTGTAACTCCTCCCATTAAGTATTGAAATACGTGCCATCAAATTTCCCATGGGGAGAGACTGCAAGCAAGAGAATGCTCCTTAATCCAGGAGACAACCAGGGACCTCAGGCAGCTGTGAGTTGGTCATCCAGCAGCACAGCCCTACAGGGAGAGATGCCAGGATGCACGGCAGGCAGGGGAGGGCAGGAAAGGATGCACAGATGCTTGAGGAAGCACAGATAAAACTCAACATCATTGCTTGTCACTATGCAGTTCAGGCTGAACTCACTGTGCAGCCCAGGCTGGCCGTGAGCTTGTAGCAGCCCTCCTGCCTCAGCCTCCCAAGGGCTGTGCTTACAAGTGCTCCACCAGGTCCAGCCTTCAGTTTGGAATTTTAAGAATATTTGTTTGCAAAGTGAGCTGGGTCCTATGATCCCATTTCTGACTTGGCTACCTTCCTCAGGCCCTGCTATTTAAGTTGGGTACTGTGTATTGAGTACTTCCTACAGCTCAGCTGGGTGTGCAGCATATGTCCTGAAATGCCTGTGTCATTTACACATGTCCTTTATGCCACAATGACTCTAGGGGATTATCTCAGGATCTCCCTAGTTTTCAGATAAAGAAGCGCAGTCACAGAGGAGTCTAGGACTACCCGAGGGCACTTGGTCAGAATTTCAGTCCTGCCAGCCTACTGTTTTCTACCCTGACTCCCCTCCAATCCAGTTTCTCCCCAGCAACCCCTAGGATCTTTTTCTGTCCTAGACTATAACTGCTTATGAATATGTAGAAGAGGATGTTACTGCACAGGAAGCTGGTTGAAGACGTGAGGGCGGAGGCATCTGCCCCCAGGGTGACCCACAAAATGCCCCACCTTCAAATGAGATTCCCAGGAGGTTGAGATAGCTGCAGGAGCCACCTGTCAGAAGTCCAGGGCTGGTGACTGCCACCCAAAACCTACTTGTTCATCGCAAAGAAACCTGTATACTGAGGCTTTAGTTTAGAAAAAGCAACTTACACGTTAACATCTTTTGTATTGTAAGCACAACACAATGTGTGCCATGGATCTGCCACCACTGAACAGGAGTGCCTGGGTCACGGTCCCTTGCTCTTCTCTTTGTCCAGAGGTTAGAAGCAGCAAAGAGCCTGGGCCTAGGGGCGGCAGCAACTCTAGAGCTTATGCATCAATGTCAGTCTGCTGTGCACTTCTGTTGAAGCACAGCTGAGACAGAGTAATGCGTCATGAACAGAAACTTGGCCCAGAGTTGTGGAGGATGGGGCATCGCAGCCAAGGTGCCAGCACGTGGTGAGGGCCTGCCTGCCATATCAGCCCATGGCGGAGGGCAGCTGGCAAGAGAGGGCAAGCTGCGTGTACAGCAGTGGGATGGCTGTAGTAACAGCATTAACCCATCCCAGAGGGCAGAGCCCTCCTAAACCACCTCAGCAGTTTCACACTAGGGACTAAGATTCCTGACTCATGAGTGCTGGGCACAGGGTGGGCCGTGGAGGTATCAGAAAGCACAGTGGCCGCCTGGGCTCCAGGACAGATGGTACAGACCACTGCTCCTGACATCCTCAGCTGGGGTCAGGGTTGCGAGGCAAATCTGGGTCCTTTCCGGGCCCTCACTTCCCTGCAGGTCCTTGTCCCTGGCTCATATATTTCTGTTTCCTCCCTAGGCGGATAAGAAAGACCCCCAGGGTAATGGCACGGTGGCTGGATTTGAACTGCTGCTCCAGAAGCAACTGAAAGGCAAACAGATGCAGAAAGAAATGTCTGAATTCATCAGGGAGAGGTAAGGCCTGGGTCCCGCCAGCAACAGGCACTGGTTGCAGGGTGCACCTCAACCTCTCCTCAAAGGAGTCAACAGAAAGACTCAACAGCCCACATCCAGCCCGGGTCTGGGTAGTGCTAAGGGGAGGGTAAGACTGGAGTCCTCGATGTCTGGCCCCGGGAGAGATGTGTCCCACCAATGTACAGCTTTGGCCTATCTAGTATTCATAAAGATTTAAAATAAAAAAGATGGGGAGATCTTTGCATTACAATCAGGACACCTGACATCTGTTGAGAGAACAGCGTTGTAGGGAGCGACTCTGTGTGCCTCGTGGGGCAGTTGGCTAGAGCTGAGGGGCAGCTGCCATGTGCACAGAACACAGGTTCCTGTTTTCTTGCAGCCTCTACCACCCCTTATAATTCCTCGCAGATGGCTCCACTCCTCTACTGCCTACCTCGCCTTCATTTGAAGCCCTGCCCCCTACTGTAGCCCGGGAGAGGAATGGCACCTTTCAGTTCACCTGTGAACCACAACTGTCCCAGGCCAAAGGATATGAAAACATCCCCCGTCACGAAAGATTATAGCAGTGGTTTGTGGGAAGAGTTTGGGAACATAGATTAAAAAGAAAAAAAAAAAAAAAAAAAACAATAAATTCAGCCCAACAAGAATAAGTAAAACTACCTTAAACAGAACAGAATAGAACAGAGCAGAAATCCCTGCTCCACCTCCTTTCTCTCTCTCTCTCCACATCGTGGGAATCTGCTAAGCACACTCTCAGCTACACACCTGCACAGCTGCGCATATGCCTGTGTGCACAATTTTCCATAGTTTCCAAGGCCTGCTAGCAATACTTATAGCAAATGGCAATGTCTTTTAAAAAAATATTCTTTTCATTATAACAACAGTAATTGGGTAATGATGCTTTGGCATTTTAAAGCACCTTTTTCCTTAGGACACCGATTTTCTATTTGTATAATCAAATCTTTGCTTTATGTCCCATTAAGCTGGTGGGAAATTGGAGGACTGCATTGCTCAGGTACAAGAAAACACAATGATAAAGCAGGCAAATATGACAGGGTGGTCTGAGCCAAAGCCTGAACACGCATGTGGCTTGCCCCGATCACAGCATCATGGCAGCAAGTACGTGGTCCTCCCCAAGCAAATGCAGATTCTTGGGTCTTTCCTCAGTTGACCTCAAGGCCCCATGGGGTCAGGGCCTTCCTGAGCTAGAAGAGGTGAGAGTGCACATGCAATGGAGGGACTGTGCCTGGCAGTTGGGCCAAGGGTGGAAGTGACACAAGCTGGCTCCAGAGATGGGAGCCAAGAGGCAGATGGCACACACACTAGCTGCACCTGGTGCTGGCCGTTGACATCATGGCATGGCTAACCTGTTGCCAAAGATCTTGGCCACCGTCTGGAGGTGTAGTCCAGGTCCTCCTGGGGAGGGCCGGAGGTGAAGCCAGAGGGAATAGAGAGGGAGAGGCAGAGGTGAGAGGTAAGCCAGTGTTAAACTCCGGAGAGCCACGATACTGGCCAGAAGTGGAGGCAGAAACAAAGCAGGAGGAGAAGGATGCGCATTGCATGTTTCTGCACCCAATTTGGCACCAGTTATTACCCAAGATGCTGGCACTGGGCCTCGGTCACCACCCTGTCTGTGTCACTGCACCCTTTGGGAATATCTGCCTGAGCAGCCAGGAGCAAACGCTGCAGCCCTCAGCTCTCGGCGCTTTCTTCTCCCCACACCAGGGACTTCCTGGGTTCCCTGTCCTGTGCTCGCATTGGTAGTACATGTACCAGTTCCCCGGCCAGCTCTGGTTGTGATAAGTACCAATCTTCTGCCTCCTACCACACTCAAAGGAGCACTTAGGGAAACAGCGCCTTTAGAGGCGCACATAACACAATGTGCCTGATTATACCAACACTTCCCAGACAGTGCCTCTGAGAGTGAGTTGAGGGCCTGCCTGCTGGAAGCTATATCCAAGGCAATATCTCTCTCCAAAGAAATAGAATCAAGCTGCAGTTCTGGGCACCCTCTGGTTTCCACGGAAACACTCCTGCCCTTAACAATACTTGGCAATTAGAGACATTAGAGATGGAGACTATGGAGAGATGTTCTGTTCTTGCTTTGGAGGGACTAAGGCCATCCTAGAGCATCTGAACCCAATGTTCTGGGCTGGAAAGGACAGAGGACACACTGGGTGCCCATGCTGGTCCATGCCACATTGCATTCATTCGCAGGAGGGCTCTAATGCATCCAGCATTGTGCTCAAAGCTGTGCAAGTAACAGCACCCATTTTCGTAGTGTGGAGATGGGCAGAAATATCCACTCATACAGATGGAAAGATGGAGGCCCGAGGAGTTTCAGTTATTTGTTCGATAAATATTACACCTCCTGCGTCAGGCAGATAGATGAAAGACACATATGCTCAGGGTTTGTGATCTGTCGTGGCCTCCTGGGTTCCTTTACACAGTTTCTATGTGGCTGGGTGGGAAATTGGATCCATGGTCTAGCAATAGAGCCCCAAAGTGGTGTATTTTCTCCCTTTACAGGATAAAGATTGAAGAAGAATATGCAAAGAACTTAGCTAAGCTCTCTCAGAACTCCCTGGCTGCACAAGAAGAAGGGTGAGTTGGAGGACAGTGGTGAGGGGGCAGGGAACAGTGAGGAAGAGTGACCCTTTTCCACTCATCACAGACCGCTAGCATAGACCCTCTTTGAGTGGGAAACTCTGCATAGACCTGGCCTGAGATGGGCTCTGTGCTCAGGTTGCCTCCTCCCTGCTCAGTGTGGTTCTTCATGACTTAATGTGGTACCCATGGCTCAAGGCAGGTAGGTATTCATGGTTCAGAATAGGTGTTCATAACTCAAGGTACATGTTCATGGTTGGGGTGGGTACTTACAGCTCCAGGTGGGTGTGGCTTGGTGTGTAGGCATCAGTGCTCCAGGAGGACATGTCCACGTTGCCTTCTCTCTTGTGACTATATGGCTGGTGAAGTGCTGCAGTGTATCAGAGCCCCCAGTCCCTTCATGGGTTGCCTAAGCCCACCCAGGACATGGCTTCTGGGAGGGCAGGCTGGAGGGAGGAAGCCAAGTCTGAGAGAAGTTCCTATCTAACCCCTTACAACGCTGCAGGGCATGAGGCTCAGGCTCCCTACACCCCTGCCACAGTAGTCTAGACATCTGTGGATGAGGCCTGGATTGGGAAACAACTCAGCCTGATTCTTCTAGCCACAGAAGAATTCCTAGTGGATGAGATGCTGGGACCTTCTCCACTGTATCTCAGCCTCATGCACCATTGACATGCACGCTGAATGACACAGCCACTGTGAGCAGCAGTCTGGCAGGACCTCAGAAAGCTCAGCAGAGACTTGTTGTATGGCCCAAAAATTCCTCTCTAGGTTTATATCCAAGAGAAATGACAACAGGAAGCCAAACAAACATGTCCAGAGCAGTCCTGTGTCCACCAAATGTGGGCAGAAACAACCCACAGGTCATCAAAATTTGTGGATATACCAATTGTGCTACCCACCCAATGGATATCCATGGATATTTGTAGGCAGCATTATTGAGCAATAAACTCTGGACAAACCCTAAAAACATTATGCTAAGTGAAAGGAGTAAAATGGAAAAGGTCACAGAGTATACAATTCCATTTATATGAAGCCATCCAGGATAGGTAAAGCCATGGAGACAGATGGCAAAGTGATGGCTACCAAGAGATTGGGGGAGTGGGACCTGGGCACTGACAGCATGATGAGCACTTACTTCCTTGAAGGGTGTGTGTTGGTCTATAGTGGCTGCTATAGCAAACACTATTGGTATGCACTGATTTTTTCCCCCTCGTTCTGGAAGTTGGACAATCCAGATCAAGGCATGAGCAGGACTGGGTTCTGGTGAAGGCTGGGCCCTTGGGTTATAGGTGGCCACCTTGTCGTGGTACATCCTGTGTGAGTGCTGGGCAGCAAGACAGAGTCAGAGTTTTCTGTTCCTTTTCATACGGACATTAATCCTATCAGACTAGGGACCCACAATTAACTTTATATATCCTCCTCCTCCTCCTCCTCTTTCTTCTTCTTCTTCTTCTTCTTCTTCTTCTTCTTCTTCTTCTTCTTCTTCTTCTTCTTCTTCTTCTTCTTCTTCTTCTTCTTCTTCTTCTTCTTTCTTGAGACAGGGTCTCACTATGCAGTTCAGGCTGGCCTTGAACTCACTTTAGCCCAGGCTGGTCTCAAACTCACACTGATCCTCCTGTCTCAGCCTCCCAAGTGCTGGGATTACAGGCATGCACCACCACACTCAGCTAACATATATTCTTGACAGCAGCTGAGCCTGAGGAGGTGACCTCATTTTTACCTGAATTACTGATTTAAAGGCCCCAACCTGGATAAGGGCTTCAACATCTGAATTTGGCAGGGGAGGATAACACAGACACTTATTTGAGGATGGGGTGATGGAAGTGTTTGGGAAGTAGGTAGAGGGGTGTTGCATAAGTGTGCACATCCTGAGTGCTACTGGATCAGTGGTGTTGCATTCACTTGGTTAATTTTACGTGACATGAGCTTCACCACAATAAAAATGATAGTGAAGATTCTCAGAAGTTAGAGTTGGAAGGATCCCCAGGGGCCCTCTCTCTATTCACACCTTCCTCCCAGGCACCAGGCACCCCCTGTGCTTTTAATTCCTCCTACATGGAGCAGTGATCCCTGAAAAGGAAGATTCTCTGTCTAGGGATGGCTGTGGCTATCAGAGCTATGATGTTAGGAAAATCCAAATCTGCTTTCATGGCCTGAAACCCCTTATGGGACAGAGATTTCACCATTTGAATGTGGCTTTGATTAAGGCCTTTATAGGGGCTGACTGTACAGCCAAGCTTCCTCCTCCTCTTCCTCTTCCTCCTCCTGCTCTTCCTCCTCTGAGTGGTTTTCACCAGCCAAATCAGCCACACACCACCAGGTGGCCCAGTGGGGCAGTGTCTCCCCAGGCATAATTGGGGTTAGTAAGTTTTTGGTCCCTTCTGCTACATAGAGTGGTCTTATGGTCACTGGAGCAGGAGGTGGCACATGGGATAAAGTCCGTAGTCTCCACAGAGGGGCTTTCTGAGGATCCATCCCTGTGCCCTGCAACCACTGTGCTGCTTTAGAGTCTGTGGCTTCCACCTCCTCGGGCTGGGTTGCTGCCAAGGACACTGTGTCCTGCCAACACACACGCATATGCTCCTCACCCAAGCAGCCTGGCTCCACACGCCAGGCCTATACCACCACGCTGAGCACACAGGCACATACAGACCCAGAGACACACACACGAGCCCTCACATACTCCTACCAGCAAGCGCCTAGCCAGAACCCCGCACCCTAGCCACACAGCGTGCAGTGGTGATATTTTGCATTTATACACTGCTTTGGACCTTCAACCCAACCCACCTTGAAAAGTTGCAAAGTGCAGTGCTGGATGGAGCTCAGCAATCAGGGCCGGTCTAGGAAGATGCTGATGGAGGGGGCCTGAGTTTGTGTAACTTGAGCACTGTGTCAGTGGTACACTTCACAGGATGTGTGGGTACTGGCAAACTCACAGAATTAGATTATTTCTGCATTTGGAGTTCCTCTCTTGTGTGGAAAGGAAATGGGATTGTGGTTTTTCCTGAGCAGCAATTTTGACAGCAATATTCACTTTGATTTCATGCACCTCAAATTCAATGCTGGTACAGAATTCTCGTACACAGACAGTGCTATTGCATGCTATCTTCAAATGAAAGAAAAGGGTATTTTTTGGTACTGGGGACTGAACCCAGTACCAAACCCAGGGCCTTTACAATTGAGTCACACCTTCAACCTCTTTATAATTTTGTTTATTTATTTTGAGACAGGGCCACATTGAGTTGCTAGGCTTGAACTTGTGGCCCTTCCTCCTCACTCTCCCAGAATGTTGGGATTATAGTTGTGCACCGCTAGACCTGACTGAAGGAGAGAATTTCTAAATGGGATTTCCTTCTAAAATTTTCTCTGACTTCGTTTTTGAGTAATATATATTCATCGCACATATTAGCAGAGCTTAGTGGATGTTTCTGTACATTGTGAAGTGGATCAAAGGGCTTGGAATCCCGCAGAGGGGAGGTGTCTGAGGACCACCTTGGCTCGGAGGACCCCGCCTCTGTGTCTGGAACAATACACCTTACCCCCCATGCACTACCCCCAAGGGATTCCAGCCCGGAGGTGAAGCCAAGGACATCAGTCTTGGTGGAGACAGTGCTTTTCCTTGTTCTCCGTATGCCCTGAGCTGATGTTCTTGGGCAACCGTGCATGACCCTGACTGGTTGTTCACCCTGTGCTCTGCTGACAGTGGACTGCAGCTCTGTAGAAAAAACTGTTTTGCCTTCCAAGGGCCTTTGTTTGGCCTCTTGAGCTCTTCTTTGGACTTCCCACAGCTGTTGTGTTGCTCAGTCACAGGGGTAAACCCCCCCACCCCCTCAGACAGCTTCTGTAAGCCATGTCTGAAGTGTGCTTCCACTTGAGAGATGGAATCCACCTAGAGATCATTTGTGTATATGGTACGATGCAAGGGCCAGGACTCATCTCTTCCATCTAGATGCACAGTTATCTCTGTTAGAAGGTCTGGCAGAGGGCGGGAGTATAGTTCAGTAGCAGAGCACTGGCCTAGTATGTGTAAGACCCCAAGTTCCATCCCTAGCACTGAAAAACAGAAGGGTGGCAAGGAACCAGCCATTCCCCCATCGAAATACCAGATGGAACTTTCACTGGATGTCAGTTGGCCATATCTGTGTCATGCTGTGTCTTAGTCCATAAGAGAATTCCACCATCCGGGAAATTTATAAGAAAGCTCTTACAGTTCGGGCCACTGGCAGGACCATGAGTGGGGGCTGGCATGTGGTGAGGGCCTTCTTGCTGTGTCGTGAATGACAGGGCATCACGTTGCCAGAGAGCCAGCCCGTGGCCACTTCATTGTGAGCACCTGTCCCTTCATGAGGCTGGAGCCATCGTGACCTAGTGTCTCAAAGGTTCCTTGTCTTAGTGCCGTCCCATTGAGCATTCAGTTTGCAACATGGGTTTTGCGGGGACACAGTCAAATTATGACTTCGGGTTCTGTTCCCCTGATCTATAACAGCATGGCTGCTTGTGTCCCTCCCCACCCAGGCCATCCCCCCCACACCTGCAGAATCAGGTGGGCACCTGGCTGCCCAGAAGGCTTGCATAGTCTGGGAAGAGCTTCCAGGAGCCCAGGCCACTCAGGCCAAGGCAGATGTCAACAGCTTGAGTTGCGGCAGACTCACTCCCGGTCTGCATTGATAGCTCCCCGGGAGGTTTTCTCTGTTGTCCAACTCCTAGATACAAGTCCATTGGTTGTTTCCAGTAAACACCCGCTGTGGCCTGAGCCAACAGCCCCACCAGGCCAGCCTGGACTGCGATCAGAGCGACTGTTCTGCTTTGTTGGGTAATTCTTAGCTGCTTGCTGGCTGGCCGCTGGGCTTGGAACCCATCACAGCCAGCTGTCTTAATCAGCTTTTGCCACTCAAGTTTAATGAATTCTCTAGGGGAAGTGGCTTTTTGATGAAATTAAATCAACTGAACTTTCAGCCTGGGCTTACTGGTTGGCTGAAGGGGTCAGGAGCAGGAGACCTGGGCATTGTTTGGAATGGTTGCTGAGTCTCGGGTAAAAGAGACTGCAGTACTGCAGGCTTCCCTTTGCACGCCCTGGGACTGCAGGCCGTGCCTTCTGTTTCAAGTCTCTTTCCTGGGAGTGGAGAGGTGATTGAGCTCAGGGATGTGGCCCTTGTCCTGTACGCTGTGAGTAGTGGTAGGTGTACAGCCAGAAGCCATGCTCCAGAAGAGTCTCTCTCCTGAGGATGGGGTGGGGGCTTCTCCTAGCAGGGCTGTACCTGTGATGTCTCAGGGCCACAGCCCATCAGAGCCTCTCCTGGAAGCCACAGTTCTGGAGACATCCTTGCAGTTGCCAGGTACCTCCTGTTTGAGAAGGGCTTCTCCCTGAGGATGAATTTATTTTCAGCTCTCAGATTGTCAACATTTCCATTAGACATCAGCACCCTTCACCAGCAGGCCAAGAAGTCATGATGGAGGGTATTGGGGATGGGCACAGCCAGGGAGCAAGGCCCTTGTGCTGCAGAGGGTTGGCAAGCCCCTCAGTCTTGTGAACCTCTGGGCTCTGAACATTTCCTCAACTTCTCAGCCGTCTGCCATGGTTTATTGCCCTATTTAACAGAGCTAAGGCTTTTTCTTTCTTTCTTTCTTTCTTTCTTTCTTTCTTTCTTTCTTTCTTTTTCTTTTTCTTTTTTAAAACCTTGTTATTTTATTGTTTAATTTGGTACAGGGTCTCATTACACAGCTCACACTCATAGTGATCCTCCTGTCTCAGCCTGCCCAGTGCTGTTATTACAGGAGTGCGCCACCATGCACAGCATGCCTGGGGCTTCAGGGCCGGCACGGCATGCAGTACAGAGGATCAAACCTGGGTCCACACTCTTGCCAGGCAGGTGCTCAGACTGCCAAGCTATCTCCCCAGCCCACTTTTTTATTTTTGATACCGGAAATCAAACTCAGGATCTCATAACTTCCACTGGGCTACATCCCCAGCCCTAACAAAGCTAAGGCTAGCTCACTGTGGCTGTGGCAGCTCAATCCAGCTCTGTGCATCTTTGGTCCCTGGCCTCTGCCCCATCCAAGTTCAAAGCCATGGATGTTCCACACCTACCCGAGATGTGGGGTTGAGACCCACCCTCCCATCTTAGCAAGGCCTGCAGCTTTCGGTGTGAGGTCAACATAGCCCTCCCTGGAGCCCCTCGTTGAGAGTCTCCTCTCTGTTGCAGCTCTCTGGGAGAAGCCTGGGCCCAGGTGAAGAAGAGCCTTGCAGATGAAGCCGAAGTTCACCTCAAGTTTTCTGCCAAGGTAACCCCTCTCTGCAGCTCCCACATAGGGATGTGCTGGTATCTGGCATAGAAAAGTCTCTCCAGTTTGTAGTGTTTGTCAGTTTCCATACACAGAAAGCTTTGTTCTCAAATTCGTGTCATCCATAGTATTGGGAGGTGGGACCTGTGGTCTGTAGTCGAGTAGATGAAGTCATGGGCAGGGGATGGGGGAAGGAGGGCACCCTGGGATGCAACAGCTGACTTCGTAAGTAGAGACCTGAGCTGACACACACTTGCTCTGTCCCACCACATGATGTCGCCTACCACCTCTGGAGATAGCAGGGGCCCTCACCAGGTGCTGGCCTCTGAATCTTGGCCTTCCCAGGTTCCAGAGCTGTGATCGACTGCATGCTTTACAAAGAATACTTTCTTGGTATGGAGAAAGTCACATGACCTGTGGAGTGAGAGAGCTTTGTAAAGAGCAGGAGTGGGAAGGAGAATGGTGCTATTACCATCTCCTCCTTCTGAAGGACTTAGAGCCCAAGATCGTGTTGACACCCAGAAGTGAGAATTCACAGCTCCTACAGCATGCTCACCTCATCATTTCAAGCCCTTCATGAGCAAATTACTACTCAAGCCTGGCAAAGGAGAGACCCCATGATTTCTGTCCTCCCTGGGCTCTACAAAGCAGCAGGTTACACCTAAGCTGCAGCTCACAGACAGTGCCCTCTAAGGTCTCCCTCTGTGCTAGCTCCGGGCAGTGCTATTTGCTGCAGTGGCCCATCTATCCAGTGGCTGGGGAGACGAATGATTTGGGAGCCAGACCTGTGAGTTTCTAGATCCTTTGCCTGATGGGTTTCTGGGAATCGTGCTGGCATTTAGGCAGATCCCTAATGCCGCTTGCTGAGACTGTTCAGCAGGTACTTGCAGTAGTGATTGAGTAGTATACAGGATGTAATTCATCGCTTGGATTTATCAACCGCCATGCATGACAGCAACTCCATTTCACAAATGACAAAGGAGAGAGATTAAAGTACAGCCCCTGGCCACACCACTGTGTGGACTCAGCTATGGAGGAAGCAGGGTAGAGAGATGCAAACAGCGTGCTGAATCCCTAGACTTGTGTTTCTGACTTCATAGCTCCCCACACATACACAGAACAGAAACATCTAAAACACCAGAACCCTGAGACTGGGGGTACTGCTCGGTGTCAGGGTGCTTGCTACCATGCAAAGCCCTGGGTTCCATCCCCTATGTAGTAAGCAAACAGAACTATAGAACTCTGCTCCTGAGATGCACTCTGCCCCCCAGGGAGGGCCTACAGCAGCAGACAGGCTGCCTTGAGCAGGCTTGTGATGTGGTTCGCTTTATTTAAGAGGAAGTAGACAGCACAAGTAGCCCTCAGATGGCTTATAAAGAATAATCATACAAAAGCAAAGTCAGGCTTTGCCACAGGAGCCTCTATACCTCTGGTCTGGCCAGCAGTGCCAGGGGCCTTGGAGCACCACTGAGGCAGCCTGGTAGCCTTCTGGCAATTCCTTGAGAAGAAAGGGGCTCCAAGGATTTATGAATAATAAGGCCTCCAGTGCACAAAACCCATTTTCACACCTGCTCCAACAGATGTACCGAAATTCCATTCTTCACAACCAGTGTCATGGGTAAAAATCC
>PVJA010011385.1:34730-54993 GCA_004027025.1 Myocastor coypus
ACACACACACACACACACACACACACACACACACACACACACACACTAATCTTCCCAGCTAATAGCAACAGGTTGCTAAAGAAATGAGATTGCTAGATTCAAAGGAAGTTATGCCTGATTTAAGTAGAAAAAGGGAAAATAGAAAAATTTCTTCTGATGGGAGACTCTCTAAGCATGCATTAGAGCTATGCATTCAGTCAGAAGATGCTAGGCCAGGAGGAGGTAGGGCAGGGAGTTTCAGCTCAGTCCTGCAGACAAGCTTTTTGATCTTGTGTGGACCACATCACCACCATGCAGTTCTCTTTCTTCTGTGAGAAGAAGACTTGGGACAGACTGGTGGCTTTCAAGCTGTCTGTTGCCCTCAGGAATGCCCTTGACATGGCCACCAGGAACACACAGACCCAGGCACATGTACTCACTCTGTGTTTGTTCATAGTCACACATGTATGCGCCCAGAACAAGCGTGTCATGACACAATGCCATTTATCTTTCTAAAATGCACTGTGACATTTTCTTTCCGAGTCTGGTCCATTCTCACCAAAAGCTGGCCCTGACCCACCAAATGGATTTCACAACTCCCAGCCACCCACCATGTGAAAACCCTGTAGTCTGACTAGATGGTCTTTAAAGTTCTTCCAACTTGGAATTTATTCTACCCAGTTTTTGTGTGTGATGCAAAAATAGAGGAAGCAGAAAGAGTAGAGCTTTGGAAAGGAAACAGATCTGCCCTGAAGGGTGGTCCATCCTGTGCAGGTCAGACTTGTCCCAGGTCCACAAAAAAAGACACATTTCCAGGTCTTCTGATTCCCTCATGAAGCACACATGCTTATAAGCTAGGGGTGAGTGTTAAAAACACACTAAACCAACTCTTGTATTCAAGGCAACCTTTTTAAAGGAAAAAACAAAACAAAACAGTCATGTCTTTGAAAAAATAGTGTATCTATAGAGGTGGCCTTTATCTTGGGAATTGAATCATTTCTGCTATCCAGTAGCATAATGTCTCCAGAATGTCATTTGGAATTTGGAGAAATCTTTTGGTATCGTGGAAGATTTCTGGGCATCTCGCAGGCAGCACACTCTGAGGTGCCCAGGAACTTCCCTGATGAGATGCTGACCTTGATACATGGAGCCCTGGAAGCATTTGCTTTCCAGCCCCTTAGCTACAGACTCCAGCATTTCTGAATCTGCAGGATGAAGTAACTCTCACAGATCCCAGTGAGGAGCTGGTTCCCATAGCAGCTAAGCTATGCAGCTCCTCCTACTCGGCAAATGCCTGATCCAAATCACAGGTATCTTAGTCTTTTGTCTGTGACTATAGCTGGATTCCAGAGCCTGAGTACTCTATAAAGAATCGAAGTTTAGGTTGATCACAGCTCTGGAACCTGGGAAGGCCAAGATCCAAAGGTCGCCATCTGGTGAGGGCCCCTGTTGTCTCCAGAGGTGGTGGACGACATCATGTGGTGGGACAAAGCAAGTGTGTGTCAGCTCAGGTCTCTACTTACAAAGCTACCTATCTCATCCCGGGGGTTTCCCCGCCCCGTGAATTCATCTAATCCGCTACAGACCACAGGTCAGGTCCTACTTCCCCATACCATTGATGACATATGAGTTTGAGAATGAAGTTTTTCATGCATGAAATTTAGGGGACAGAAAGAAAGAAAGAAAGAAAGAAAGAAAGAAAGAAAGAAAGAAAGAAAGAAAGAAAGAAAGAAAGAAAGAAAGAAAGAAAGAAAGAAAGAAAAAAAAATTTAGGGGACACTTTCAAGCCATGGTAATGGGAAAGGAATTCCTGCTTAAGAGTGCTCAAATGGTATCTTATAAACTGCCACCAGATGGGGATGTTTTCCTACATGAGGACAGTTCCTGGGGTTTTTAGCAAAATAAGAGACATTCACAGCCAGTTTGGGGAGGCATGAGACATCTGGATGACCAGGTTTCTGTTAGTTTATGATGGTGTTTCAACAATAAAACTGGGGAATTAGTCACTGAAGTGTCATTCTCTCTACAAGTAGTAAGGGGGCACCTGTCCTGCCCCAGCTTGGGATGGACACTACAACCAGATGTGACCACCCAGATGTGGCCCTGACCACGTGGCACTTTCATATCTAAGTCAGTTGCTCCATATAAGAATACTTAATTTCCTACAGTCTCCGGAGAAAAAGACAATACTGCAGGAGCCTGAGGAGGAGGGGAAGAGGGAATTCACAGTCTCCAAGCGGGGTTGTCATCTATGGAGGCAAACCACGCCATGTTCCTGTAGACACTGCCAGCACAGGTGGAGGCTGTGCTGGAGAGCTCCAGCTGCTCCCGGCATGAGTTTACTGAGGCTTGGCCAATATCCATACCATTTTTGTATTCCAGGAACCTGGACAGAGCAGATGATCAATAAGTAAAATGATCAGAGATCAACTAATTAAATGATAGCCTGCCCACCATTACTTGTTGTGTTATGTGCAGTAGTCACTATAATACATGCTTGGGGACATGGACAGGTGACATGGCTTGCCCTAGAAAGCTGTCAGGTTGGAAAGTAAGCAAGAGAAAGCCAAGCAAAGCCATGCAAGTCAGGGGCTGGTGAGATAGCTCAGCAGACTAAAGCACCTGCTTAGGCAAGCTTAGGCAAGCACAGGGACCACAGTTTCATTCCTGGTGGGCACCACATGCCATGCCAGTATCACCCCCAGGATGGGCTGAGCCAGCTACAGCCACAGAGTCTGGGCATGGTAGGGCATACCTATAAGCCCAGTGCTGGGGAGACTGAAAACAGGAGGATCATTATGAGTCTGAACTGTGTAGTGAGACCCTGTAACAACCAAATACATTAAAAAAAAAAAGCCATGTGGGAGGCTGTGGACATAAATAGATGTAGAGGCTGCTCATTTGTTACTCAGTCAAATGGCTCCATAACACCATGGATGCTATGCTGACAGTGAGTGGCTGTCTCAGGACATTCCTGGCAGTGGCAGGCCATGTCCAGTGGTAGTCCCGTAAGCTTATATTGTCCAGTGACCTCATCTCCATTTTAGTCTGAGTGGGTACACTCTGTGATGTTCAAATGATGACAGAATCTCCCAACCACGTCGCCTAGACCATCGCTATCGCTAAGTGCTATGTGAGTGTATTTCAAAACATTTTGTGAAATGCACCCTCAATGTATACAACAAAAGTTTTTTTAAATAAAAAATTTTAAGAGAAGCAGCTGCAGAAGCTTAGAGGAGGAAGGAGTTACTAATGGAGGATGGCCATGCTGGACACCCTCACCCTTCACCCCATCGCTGTAAACTGAGATGGGATGACTCGTTCCTCGTCTCTGGTCTTCCTGTTCAGCCAGGCCACGGCCCATCTTCTCCCTCCCTGATGCCCAGGCCCCTGAATGTGCCCTCTCCACCCTCCTCCACAGCTCCACAGTGAGGTAGAGAAGCCCCTGATGAACTTCCGAGAGAACTTCAAGAAAGACATGAAAAAGTGTGACCACCACATTGCGGACCTCCGCAAGCAGCTTGCCAGCCGCTATGCCTCAGTGGAGAAGGTGAGCGGTCAGGGCTGTGCTGGATGGGGAGGGGTTGGGCAGCTTCCGCTGAGAGAGGGTGTGCGCTGAGATTGTGGAGGGATCTTGTTGTGTGGCGGAAGGACGGAGGAGATCCAAGTCTCCAGCCTCCATCTGAGAACTCCCTCGCCCCCGGGCAGGTAGGAGCCTCTTTCTGTGACCTGAGACCCAATGGAAGCAAGGAGAGAATGCAAGTACAGTGCCACCTCTGGGAGCCCCTGAGACCAGCAGCCCTTCTCTCTGTGGCCATGGAGCCCAGCCTGCTGCGGTGTCTGGGCCTCACCTGCACATTCCCTGAGGACTGAGTTGCCCCTTCCCGGGTGTACAGCAGCCTCCCTCCCTGCAGGTGGCCTGAACTAGGAAGGACACTGGTAGGCAGCTTGGGGAGGAAAAGGGCTCTGTCTAGGAGCTGACTCAAGACCCCAGAGGGCAAGAGGAGCCATCTGAGACCCAGCAGCAGCCTCCACCCCATGGCTGGGAGCTGGAGGAGGCAAACCCCTGGGGCCCCAGCAGGAGGACAGAAGGCACTGCTGGGGAAGCCTGAGGCTTAAGGCTGCAGAATGGGGCCACTGGTGGGGCCAGCCTGCCACACACTTCTGGGATGGCTTCAGTGGTCCCTTCCAGTCCTGAGAGGCAGCGCTTTTAGGATCCCTTTGTCCTCAATTTGGATCCATGCATGCCCAATGAAAACATGGGCCTGAGGGATTGATTTAGGTCACATTCAAGCAAGAAGAGACAGAACAGCCTCTGTAGCATTATAAACGAATGGGGTGGCCCTCGACTCTCAAGCCAAGGGGGAACAGACCGCACGGCCCTGAGGTCCTCCTGCTTCAGCTTTCTGAGCAGATTATCCTCCTGTCTTTGGCCCACAGGCCCGGAAAGCCCTCACCGAGCGGCAGAGAGACCTGGAGATGAAGACCCAGCAGCTGGAGATCAAGCTGAGCAACAAGACCGAAGAGGACATCAAAAAGGCGCGGAGGAAGTCCACACAGGCGGGTGAGCTCCAGGCTGCCATCCAGCTCGCTTGCGTGGGCACCGAGGAGGGGGCTGGGGATAGCGATCCGAGGCTGTGAGCTGGGGGCACAGCTCTGCTGTGCAGGGCGGCGCCTCCCCCCGGAACCTGGGTCCCTCTTCTCTCTCTGCCATGTCCAGGAATCTCAAAGGAAGTCCCTTTGGGGTAGAGGAGAAGCGGACAGGCTGTTCTGGGCCATCTCAGTAGTGGCCTTTGCTAGCTCTCTACCCAGGAAATAGCCAATTTCCCCCGTGTGAACCCATCAGACTGAAAATCTCACCAAGCCGCCCCTTTCCAGAGGGAGAGTGTGGGTGATGCTGTCAAGGACAACAGGGAGGTCCTGGCCCAGGAAAAGCAGCTGGTGAGCAAAGCCCAGCTCAGGCTGTGCCATTTCCCTGAGTGAGTTGGTTTCTGCTGCCGCCTAGTGGTAAACATTAGGTGCTGTACAAGGAGAAGGAAGGAGTCCCGGTAAAACCAACACAAACATTCAGTGACTATTTATAAATGAAACTACCTTTTATGAAACACAGAAACAATACATATTGCTTCTAGAATTAACATGTGTGCTGTGAAATTAGGGCTTAGATGGCCTTAAGGTTATTTTCCTCTCAACTCCTGGTCAACTTGTTACAATTATAGAATGAAGCAATCACCTTCTAGACATTTTGCAATAAAGTGGAATCAAAGTGAATGAATGAAATTAACATGGTATAGGCACCCAAGAGGAGGATTGCTGTAAGACTGAGACCAGCCTGGACCACAAAGTGAACTCGAGGCTAGCCCAAACTGCATAGCAAGAACCTGTCTCAAAAAGACCAAAAGAGAAAACAAACAAAAAATTCATTTAATATGTATGATAGTAAATTGCTACAGCCAAAAGCTTTATTTTAAGTTCATAGTAGATTTACTGAGTTTGGGAAGAGGGACCCAGAGAGAGAAGGGCTGCATCTAAATAAACTCAAGTTAGTAAATTTTTAAAAATTACATCTGTTGCAAAACAAGTATTGGTACATGCTAAATAATCGGCACACAAGAATATAAAATTTTCGTTGTCAGAAGTAATCACCACCTGTATTTCCTGTTTTATTTTTTAAAGATAACATTCAAGCTTATGTAAATTAGATTACTGTAGTCTACTGAATCTCCTATTACCTGTGATATGTTAGGCTACTTCTGTTGCTTTCCCTCTACATCTGTCTATGCCTCCCTTCATGGATGTTAGACTTTGATGTTTGACTAGTGTCCAGTGGTATGCCTGTATCCAAATTCATTTCATCTTTTTCCTAGTTGAGTTTTGGAACTCTTAGGTTGTTTCAGAGTGCTTGCCTCTGCTGGCAAGATGTGTTCGCATAACTGGGTATGTATAGGACCAGAACTGCAGGTGGAGAGGGTATAGATGCTGGTCCGAATATTTTGATCTTTGTTATTGTTGTTTGTTGTTGTTACAAGGTCTCATTACAAAGCTCGGGACTGCATGGCATGTGGTACTGGGAATCGAACTCCTGACCTTATGCATGCCAGGGAGTTGCTTAGACCACTGAGCTATCTATCTCCCCAGCCCGATTTCATTCGTTTTGATGCATACTTCTAAATTATTCTTCAGACATGGTACCCACCAGTAACATCTAGGACACCTGTTTTTTAGACTTTTATCAACATCGCCTGTTTTTAAAACATAAAGTCATTGATGTGCTTGGGAAATACAAAACAAACAACAATAATAGTAATAACAACAAACACCTAGTGTTTTGCTTTTGTTTTATTTTTCTAGGTAAGCAGAGTTGAGTGTTGTAAAAATATACTTATAAACCATTTTTTCCTGCAACCTGAGTTACTTATATATCTTCTCTGTTTTTCCCTTTCAGTGATTGTTCTTATTGACTGATTGATAAGGATTCTTGGATTCTTCTGCGGTTTTTTTCTTTGTCCTTTTGACCTGGGTTGTTCATGTTGGTTATGAACTCAGCATGTCACCCAGGTAGACCTCGAACTCCTGGCAGTCCTCTTGCTTCAACTTCCTGAGGGCTAGGGTTACAGTGGTTGTGTACCACAGTGCCTGCTCCATAAGGATCCTTTTCAAGCTAGGGAAATTAACCCTTTGACGTTTGAATTGCACATCTTGTATCTTTTGTCTTTTTCTTTTCTTTCCTTTCCTTTTTTCTTTTCTTTTCTTCTTTTCTTTTCTTTTCGGGCCAGTCTGGGGATTGAATCACCGTCCCCTGTGCCTGATTGGATTGCCCGCGCAGGTGCGTGAGTCGCTGAGCTGACCTACAAGTCCCCCTCTTTTGTCTTTCCACTTCATTCGCTGTCACTATGGTTTTGCCAATGCTCCTACCTCTGCGACTGGTTTCTCTGTCGTGGGGTTTTTTTCTGTGATGGCTGCACTCTAGTAGGAGATGCTCGGGAACACGTAGTTTTGAGATTTTCTTGAAGAGTCAAACTTGGAGTTCTTTTTCCAATGCTTTTCACATGGAGAGCAGGGTTCATGTGTTCGTTTGTTTTTCATTTGGTTTTTAGCCGTGAAATACTCACAACCCACCATGCCTTCCTTTTTCCTACTGTCCTAATCATACCTCACAAAGTTCTGACTCGTAATATTTTCATTCTTGCCATTTTCAAGGCATTTTGCTGTTTAGGTTTTGAGTGTTTGTTTGAGGTAAGAAGTGTCTCAAAGGAAATCTTGGCATTTTCATGAGCAAGGGATTGGTTACTACTCAGAGAAAAGGGTTTATTTCTCTCCTTTGAAATTATTCTGTGAGGAATGTGACAAGTCCTTAGACCTACTGTAAGGAAACACTGCCTTGGGGTGAGGATAAAGCTCAGTAGCTGACTTTATCCCTACCACTACAGAAGAAATAAAGAAAAACGACCCAGGCCCAGGCTCCAGGCCTCAGAGCCTGGTCCTTTAATCTGCAGAGCACCCCAGCATGAAGAGGCGTTTTCCTGGTCTGCTGCAGATGAGAAAATTGGTAGGAGAGGGGAGGAGAAACCAGCCCCACACTCACAGTTATTGCATTCGAGCCAGAATCCAGCTTTCTCTCCTTCCAAAGGCTCTGCTTCTCAGCATGTTCCTGGGCAGCCCGGCTGCTCAGAAAATGCTGCCACTTATTTCATCCTCTTTGCTTTCTTCCCTGTCCCTGATCTTCTGCGAGGTTGCTGGAAAGAAGGGAATTGGAATCACCATGACCTGACCTTAAATCGTCATCACTGTCATTGTTAATGTGGCTTATGTCAAATGTGCTGTCTGCAAGTCTGCGCCCTGAGCACTGTCCATATGTCCAGCTAGGTAACCCTTCCAATGACTACAAAAGTATAATCATTGTGCCTATTGTGCACATGAGGAAAGCAGAGGCCCAGCAAAAGCTAATGGGGCGAGCCTGACCCCCCAGCCATTCTAGCTCTCGGGGAATGCTGCTCAGGAGGGCCCGATTTCTAAGCCTTGAGCCACCTTCAGCAGCAAGCACACTGTCCTCGGCCTGCCGTTTCCTGGTGCTGTGAAGTTCCTGTAGCACAGTCCCCACAAGCAGGATCAGTGGATCAGGCTCCGGCATTTCCTGTCTGGCCCCTCCCAGGTGGCATGTGGACCTCAGCTGCAGGCAGGCACAAGCCCTTGGTGACCTGCTCTCACAGAGAAATGCTCTTCCTTCCTGCAATCCAGGTCCTGCTGGGGTCAAAGGTCCACTCAGGGGCCTTGACCCATGAGAGAACTGAGTAAGACCCTCGATTGGGGCTGTGTTCCTCAGGTCTCAGCCTTGTGCTGTGTAGCCTCGTGTCCCCACCGTGTGGCAGAGGCAGTGCGCAGGGTGACCATCAGGCAGACAGCAGAGCTACGCGTGAGGCCTTGGGGTGCGCGGGCACAGCTTGCTGTCCTAGCCAGAGACGCATGAGCACCAGTGATGTCACAGGAGAAACATCGAGTTCTACTTTCCAGTCTGACTTCCGGAGTTCCTAGTCTCCTCCAGAACCACTGGAGCAGAGACATCAACGAACTTCCCTGGTCCTAAGCAAGGCCCAGGACAACTTCTCTTCATGCGCCCCACCCCTCACCCCACCCCCACCCCCACCCAGGATGCTGCTCTGAAAGCTACATTTAGGTGCCACTATACAGCAGAGCCATCGCTCCTCCAACCTTAGGCACATAGGCTCCCCCTCAGGAGTGGTGACCGTGCAGCTTCTGACTCAGCAGCTCTGTGGCAGATCTGGTTTGGGCACTGCCCACAGCTCCTGGAGCTGCTGAGTGCGCTTCACAGGCCAAGTGTGTGCAGCAAGCTTCCAAGGTGCGCATACCCTCAGTCATGTTTGCAGTTACTTCATGGGTTGTCGTGGCGCCAACTACAGAGAGTTTCAAACATCTGTGTAGATTACAGGGAGTAACAGAGCAGCCATCGAGAGTTCATAGTCGTGTGTGCTGAGATCGCTTGTTACAGAATGGAAAGCAATAGGAGCCCCACACACCCCCACACACATGTGTGCTCACCCTTCCCACCCTGCTCTGCTCGGGTTGATGTCTATGTAGCACTGGAATGCAGTCTTTGTTCAGTGAATGGACTTTTTGCACAGCAAATGAACCATAACCACTGGTACATCATACTATGATTCATGACATGCTATTACCTGCACACACATGTGCACAGACGTGACTCGCACACATCTCTCCTTTGATTAGCCCCAAGTAGCTTGTGGCGCATATCTTAACAAATTGTGCTCCAGTGTGAACGCAGACTGCCGTCTTTAGAGGGAAGCATTTCTAATTCTTAGACCTGAAGCCTTCCGGGGCACATACACACTCTTCATGAAACACCCCGTCCTGAGTTCCTGGTTCAGGTAGATGCTCTAAAACTAGTTTCTCCAGGCACCGGGTCGCCCCTGTCTTTCTTCTGCCTCACTCTCCTTCCCACCTCACCCTCTAACTTCCTGGTGGCTGCCATGACCTCAGGGAAGGCGAAGGCAGGCTGCCGTGGTCGGGGGGGGGGGGGGGGGGGGGGGGGGGGGGGGGGGGGGGGGGGGGGGGGGGGGGGGGGGGGGGGGGGGGGGGGGGGGCGAGAGGAAGGAAGGCTGCGGAAGGGAAGGAGTGATGTCACGTGACCCTGGCTGTTGGCCTTTCCAGGAGATGACCTCATGCGCTGTGTGGACCTCTACAACCAGGCCCAGTCCAAGTGGTTTGAAGAGATGGTGACCACTACGTTGGTATGTGGCCAGAATGGCATGAGCATGCCTGTGCAAAGGGAGCCCTGGGCAGGGCTGTGGTACAGGGTGTGACGTTAGGTTTGTTCCAAGGTTGGAGCCAAGACGTTAGCCTGGGTAGATGTGCACATTCGAGGGCTATCGTGCCACCTGCCCCATGAGCCTGGGCAAGGATAGGTCCTGCTGCAGCCACCTCTGGCTGTCCACTGAGGGTTGAAATCAACCAGCTGGTGTCCAGAACAGCCAAGCGGTAGAAAGAGCAACCTACCCCCACCCCCGGCACACATGCACACAGACTCTTGGTCCTCTAGGGGCCTCCCCAGACATGTAACATGGGAGGGGCTGCTTCAGGGAAGCAAGAGGAATCTGACAAAAGCAGCGGACCCCAGTGCTTTACTGAAAAGGTGAAGTTTCTCCTCATGGGCCAGGACGTGCCTGGATGTGGAGCAAAGCGATGCTGGTATTTGGGCCAGAGGGAGAGGAGGCGACATTGCTCACCCTGCTGTCCCATTGCCCAAAGTTACCCCTTATCCACCCAGCGCAGGACCAGGCAGCTGCCTTCCTGGGACGCCAGCCCTCCAGAGCAGATTAGAGGCCTCGGCCAGGGCCAAGGACCTGACTTTCCTTCTTAATCCCCTAATTAAGCCCCCTGCTTTGCTCCACTTCCTGGTTAATCACCTGGGCAGTGACCTAGTTATGCACAAAATAACAGCATAATCCCCTAAATTCCAGCAACAAGGAACTACCTAGAAACCAAAGGACAAGCCCTGTCCACGCTTTCCTTTGATAACAAATGTCTCTCCTTCCAGCCTGCTCTGCCTGCCTGAAGATGGCCTCTGCTCTGTGCCCCAGCATAAGGGTGGGTGGAGGAAGGAGGGTGCTCCGCAGAGGCTCAAGGACAAAGACTCCGGAGTTTGAGGGGCTCAGTGCTCCACCTTATTGGGGTACCAGGGCTGGAGCTGTGCTGGGGAAGAATTGTGATTAAGAATGTGATAGGCCTAGCTTGAAGTCTTGCTCCTTAACTCCATGTCACCTTGGGCAAGTGACATTCCTGCTTAGTTCCCTGGCTTGGAAACTTGGGATAATCACAAAACTTCTTTCTTAAAGTTATGGTGAGGTCAGTTAGGTGACAGCATGTCTGACAGAGGAGGCTTTCAGGAAATAAAGGAGTAGCAACTGTCATAACCTCACCTTCTCTCCAGAGATAGTTACAGTCTGCACTGTAGCCCACAGGGTCAGGTAGGGTTGATATCTTCAGCTTGGAGCTTGTGTTTTGGGTGTGTGATGGTCCAGACCCGCCGAGTGGGAGGGTCCCGAGTTGGGGGTGTGCTCAGAGGTCCCGGTCCTTCTTCCCCGGCAGGAGCTGGAGCGGCTAGAGGTGGAGAGGGTGGAGATGATCCGGCAGCACCTGTGTCAGTACACACAGCTGCGGCATGAGACGGACATGTTCAACCAAAGCGTGAGTCCCCACGCTCGGGCTGAGGCCAGCAGGGCCACAGGGGGCAAGGGGCTGGGGCAGCCACCCACCACGACACCACAGCAGTTTAAGTGGTGTCTACAAATGCACCTGTCCTACGCTGGCAAGTGGGCAGGTGTGCAGGTTCGTGAGTGACCCCTGGGTATGGACTTGTCAGGACCACTCTGGGTGACTGCGGGGATCTTTCCCCAGCACACAGGATAGACACTCCCTTGAGCTGTTACCCCATGAGAAAGAAACTCATGACAGTTAAAGTAGCTGAGAACATTACTATTTCTCTTGATGAGTCTCTCAGGAAAAAAAAAAAAAAATTCACAAATACTTCAGAGTACCTAAAGATAAAGTCCACTTGTCCTGTTCTCTGCTGGATGAGATCACAGGTCATCAGCCTATAGAGTATTCTTCCCCTCATCCAGGCCTGCGGGCTTCAGGTGAAAAGTACCTGTCCTTGGGGTTCTGGCTCTCACAGCCCTCTGATTATTCTGTCTATCCGAGGAGCCCTCCCATGGAACCTTCTGGAAAGGCTGCTCTGAGCAGCACTCAGGCAAGAGCAGCATGGCATAGATAAAACAACCCCCACTCAGCTGCCGCCTTTTGACAGTGTCCCCTCTTTTCTGTCCCTTGCAGACAGTCGAGCCTGTGGACCAACTGCTTCGAAAAGTGGACCCGGCCAAAGACAGGGAGCTGTGGGTCAGAGAACACAAAACAGGCAACATTCGTCCCGTGGACATGGAGATCTAGACTCGCCCTGGTGCCCCCGGGGGTCCTGCCCAGGAGAGGGGCTGGCATCACAGAGGGGGTGGAGGCCCCTGATGGGTGGAGCTGCCCTCCCAACCATTCTCCTGGTCCACTGAACAGAGGGGGTAAACCTGGTCATTGCCAGAAGGGCAACCTGGATAGCCCAACTGGAGTTGCCCCAGTGTCCCCTGACCAGCACGACCTGGGACCCACAACCCTGCCCTTGTCTCTGAGATCCACCCCCCAACTCCCATGCTGTGCTTGTCGCTCTGAGAACAAACTGAGGCTGGAACTTTGTGATCCCTGCTGAAGTCTGCAGGGTGACTATCACACACAGGTGTTCCCAGATGCCCTAAGGGGCTCACTCCTCCAGCTGCCCACCTTGTCTGCAGGGCTTTGGAAGATCGGGAAGGGATGTCTCTGTCTAAGCCAGGGTCAGGGTCAGAATTGTGGACAGAAGGTGCCCTTTGGCTTGAGGCCTCACCACAAATCCTTTGCAGCCCTTCCTCCCTATTTTTTTTTTCCAGTTGCATTCTGGGAACCTGCAGCTGAATTTCTTAACTGCTTTTTATCCCCAGTGGGCTTGGGAAGAAGGTTTGGCTTCCCACTTCCCAGACCTACCCTGCCTGAACAGGTCAGGTTAGAACTACCTCATTTGGCAAATTAGCCCCACATTGGAGCATTTAATTGTGGCTCCTGTCAGATCAGGCGTTCCCCCCCAGGATCCTCCAATCCACCACCCTCTCCCCTACCTTCTAAAGGAAACCCCTGCCCCAGCCCAACACTCCAGCCCAGTCTCAGTACAAGCTTTCTGAAGTTCTCAGCCAGCGACATCTTGTCCAGCTGTGTGCATGTCCACAGAAGCAAACCAGCTCATCTCAGAAACCAGCCAGCCATAAGAGACCCATGGGCCCTGTCTGCCCACTGCCCTCTGCATCATTGGGTTACCCTGGCCCCTGCCCCCTACACACACACACACACACACACACACACACACACACACACACACACACACACACCTGCCCCAGGTTGCCTACCATGGCTTCATGGGGCTGGGCAGTCCCACACGGGAGAGAGATCAGGCTGAGTCCAGCAGTCTCCAGATAGCTCCCTCTGCTTGCATCCAGTGGGGTTGGGAATGCGGGCCTTGTTCAGGCACTGGATGGGCACTACAGTCTCTCAAGGCTGCAGTAAGTCGTCCACATCCACACAGTCTCAGCGCCAAGCCTCCTCTGTGCCAGTGCTTCCCTCTGCTCTGCCCAGCTTCTTGGAGACACCTGGACAAGTGGGACCTAGGAAGCCCTCAGCGCTGTCCTGAGGCCCAGCTCCTCTTCTTTCCTTCTTCTGGCACAGCAAATGTGTTCATGGTCATAGTAACCTAGAGAATCTGCCTGGGTGCCCAGGGCAGGGGTGGGACATTAGAGGTCACATAGTGATGGGGCAGCTTCTAGCTGGGAACCTGTGCCCTGAGCTTCTATCTTCCCAGTTCTTCCCATTGGTGACTTTGCCTTCGACCACACTTCTCCCATGAAGGCTGAATCCTATGAGCACAGCTCACAGATCCTGCATCCATTCTATCTTGCAGTCTAGTAACGGATGACTTGTAATTCTCGATCTTTGGGTGCCTCTTTTAGTTTATTTCAGAGAGATGTCTCATCTACTAAAGCAAATCAAGCTGTTGTTTTCCTTGCTGACATATTCTTCCCTGAGTCCGGAATGAGGTGTCCACCAGGGCGAAGGCTGGGATCTGTGCATATGATGTAGAAGCAGGGCATCCCATGGAGAAGGGTCTGGAATTGCTCCTCCTAGTTGTGGGCTTGGGCTATGACACCAGCTACCAATTTTAGGATGCTATCTCTTGGTTTCTTTATTAAAAACGGGTGCTAGTGGTAATTGCTTTGTGGCTTAGTAAACTAATTTGCGGGTGATTTTCGAGCATTTGAAGCCCATAGCCTTGTAGTTAATACAAAATTTTGAGTGCAATACGTCTCACTGACTGTCTCCTCTTTCCCATGTAAGGGTTCCTGAGTCCTCTGGCCCTGGAGTGGAGTAGGCTCCTGCCCCTCCCAGGGCACCCCAAATTGGGCCATTTTTGGAAGTCCTTTCCCTGGTACTCCCTCACCCTCATTTCTTGAGCTCATTCACATACACCTCTTCTTTCCCACCCCCCCAGTTCATTTATCAAGCATTTAGTTAAGGTTAAGCAATGTGCCAGGATCTAACTTGACAAGATACAGCTCTACTATGGAGAAACCCAAGAGCTCATTTGATAAAGATTTTTCTCTTCCCCGGTGGCCTGGCAGCTGTTGGCATTGACATAAAGGTACTCTACAGAATTGAGATCTTCCCAGGTACAACCTGTTGGGCTGATTGATCTGCATTCATTTGTCCATTCATTTGTTCATTCATTCATTCATCATGTTGGGTTGTAGAACTGTAGTTGCATATAAGATGAGCACTGTCTCCGTCCCCTGCTTTCCCTGTGGACTGGGTAATGCTTAGAGCTTTCTAGAGAGGAATAGCATCACTCACTCTCCACATCGACCAGTGGGGTGCTTGAATTATAAACTTCTGCGATGAGCTATTTACCTAGTGGGTGGAAGAGAGGCGGCAACAAGAGCACCATCACCAGACCGTCATGGCCCAGGGCCAGCTCCGACTTCACAGATTTCTTTCGTTGGCTTCTAGTAACTCTCCTTGCTATGTGGATAAGAGGAATGAAGCCCAAGCATAGCCAGAGAGCACATCATTGGGTTGCCCTGGCCCCTGGCCCCTACACACACACACACACACACACACACACACCCCAGGTTGCCTACCATGGCTTCACGGGGCTGGGCAGCCCCACACGGGAGAGAGATCAGGCTGAACAGCATGGAGAGTCGGATCCAACCCCCATCCCTATTAACAGGACTCCTCCAGCCATAGGAAAATCAAGATCAGGATAAGGTCTAGAAAATCTGAAATGGACTTTGGAGTAAGAAGCACACTATCCAGGCCACGGGCTTCACTTTGAAGGTGCCGGAGATGGAACCTGAGGCCTGACGGGTGCTAGGCAAGCACTCTACTGCTGAGCTGCACACCCAGCTATGTTGGGCATGATTTCATGTTTGTCTTGCTGATTAAGTGAAGAGGATTTGGCTGGAGGAGTGAATAGCCGTGGTTTAGTTTCTGAAACCAGCTTAGCCCCTTCTACCTACTACCACCTGGGAGACCTCATGCACCTAGGTTTGTCTGTAAAAGCCTGATTTGTTCGTTTGTTATTTGTTTTGTTTCTTGTGGTTCCGGAAGATTCAACATTGCCCTCAGCCACAAGGTCTCTGCCACTGAGGAATATTCTCACCCCAAAACCTTTGTTAAAATAAAATTCTCTAGGCTCATCAATGTGCAAAGTGGTTAGTTGCTATGGCAACCTCTAGGCAGAGCCACCCATCATTCTTTAATTTTACCTTCTACCTGCTTTGGGGCAGTACTGCAATGCAAAGGCCACAGCCCTGTATGGCATGGCCCTGGCATTCCCCTTCTTATCTCAGCTCCGTGGCTTGCTGACTTTGGGGACCTCTGTGATAGGAGAGCCTGCTCTGTTGGCCAAGGCAAATGCCTGAAGCAACCAGGAAATGTCAATTCTTGACCAGGGATTTCTTTCTATTCCCTTTGAGAAAACCAACCAATTGCTAGATAAGTAAATGGATGAGTAAAAAACTCTTGGCTGAGCCAAAGTCTCTTCTTGGAAATACAAGCCGTAAAATTCAGAGAACATGAGAGGCCATGACTTGTTGAAGGGATTTTACCCCAGCTGCCAGTTGCTGAGACACAGAGCTCTGGAAGGGGCCTCCAACCCTGCTGGCTGTTATGGAGACGGAGGAAGGCACTTCACAAATGTCAGGTGCGGTGGGGCACAGGACCTTCTAGGTGCAGTTGGTCACCATTTTGCCTGAGGCGTTGTTTCTACCACTACATAACTCACAGCCACCTTCTTCTGGGATGGAGCAGGTGTAACTGACATAGTAAAAGTCACCCCTTTGAATATAGTTCTGCGAATTTTGAAAAACCTATATAGTCCTGTAATTATTACCAAAATCTACATAAAATTTCCATCACCCTAAAAAGCCTTCATACCCGCCTCACTGTGGCCAGCGTTGTCCTCCTACCTCCTAACCCAGCAAGCCTGACTGATGTTCTGACCTTTTCTACATGTCATGTAAATGGAATCACATTGAGGATGCAGTCTTTGTGGTCTAGAATGTCGCGTGTAACAACAGTGTGTCCCTTTCCCTGGCTGAATAATACTCCATCGTATCAGGCGAGCTGCCCTGCTTTCTTATTTTTGAAGTGAGTCCTTGAACCTGGAGGTTGATGATCTAGGATCTTCATCTTGTTTGTATCACACTCTCCTGCTTCCCATAGCTCACAGGGCTCTCCAGAGGCCACGGTTATGCTCATCTTTTTGGTCCATGTTAGGTTTTCTCCAGTGAGGTCAGCAAGTGGAGCTTGCAGGGACAGTGGCAGAAAGGGTCACAGCTGCCTTTCAGATCTGCAACCTGAAGCTCGTACCCCAGCTAGAAGACCCACGCCCTCCAGCGCCCTCACTGCTAGCTCCGTGCTCCCTGCATTCACTCAGTGTCGGGCCCCTGAAGGATGCGGGTGAGAGACCAGCTCTGGCCATGGGCACTTCGCCATCTCTCCCTGAACCAGTGGCTTCCTAGGCCAAGCTGAGGGTACTTATAGGTGGGCTCTTGGGCCTCTCAGTCCTCTCTTCTGTCTCCTCCCCCTCTTGTTTTCTAATTTGTACCCACACACGTGGTCATTCCTAATCTGGATATCATCTACACAACTGTGAATAGGGTTGCCTAAAACCCTCATGAGGATCACTTCTCCATTTAGGCTGAAATGTGACTGCAGACTTTTGTGAGCTAAGAGTGAGACCACTCCTCTGAGCACATCTACACACACACACACACACACACACACACACACACACACACGCAAATTGTTATCATTTGGGTCCCCAGGAGCCTGGGCATGGGGAACACAGATGGTGTCACCTCGCTTAAATGCTAGCTGTTGGTGGAGCCTTGCCTTGCTGGTGGTGCCTACACCCAACTAGGGAGTGGCACAGATGGCAGCAGGCATAGGACCAGACCCAGGCAAGGCCAGGCCAGCTGTGAGTGTGACCCCGAGGTCTTGATCATGTCCTGCTCAGTGAAAGACAACTGAAAGTCCTGGCTTGTGAATTGAGGACCTGGCTGGATTGAGGCCAGATGACTCCAGAGCCCACGGGGCCTGGGTGGAGTCCCAGCTTGAATGCGGAATGTTGCTACAGAGGACTCCACCTCCTCCCCTGGCCAGGAGCGTTATTCTGCTGGGACCTTGCTGGAGGAGAGGGGCCACCTTCTGCAGCTTGAGTTAGGGTAGGAAGAACAGGTCAGACCTGCTCACCATTCCCCCATCTCTAGACACAGGCGTGGCTCCCCACAGGAAAGGTGGGGGGGGGGTCTTGGGTGGGTGGGGTGTCCTTTGGGTACTCTGAGTAAGGTTGGGAATGTTGGTCCTCTGGAGAGGATTTCAAATTGGATTCTGATGGTGGAATGTGAAGGCTGAGGGCCCACAGCGTTCTCATGGGGATGGTGTGACACAGGGCTGGAGAGGGAAGCCCTTGGTACCAGAGGAAGAGTCAAGACTGGCCCTGACCCGCGTTTGTCCGGTACCCTGTACCAGCCCCACATCGGGACCCTTGTGTGCTCTCGCTGAATGGGGCACATGCCTCCCTAAGCAAACAGACTCTCCAGCATTGTGGCTTTCAGGCAGCTCTGTGTGGACCTGGGGACAGACATTCCAGGGGACACCAGCCATCCTGGGTGATGGGGCCCACATTTGCATCCTTTCCCTTCCCTGAAGAAGGAGATGACCAGAGGCTTCCCCTTCATGGACACAAGCACATCAGTGAGCCCTGTGAAAGTGGAATTTTCTAACAAAATAAACTTGCTTGTCTGGTCTGTTTTCTGTAACTTTTGCTAAATACTTTATACATTTTTAAATGTTACAACACCATGTCTCCTACCAGCATTCCTCACTCCAGTATGAATGTGTTTACTCCACAGTGTATATCCTTCCCTCGTCTGGCTGCCTAGATCAGTAAATAAAATGGATGTAATATAATTTATAAGTAACACTGTTGAAAATCTGATCCCCATGGAGGATGTAACCTGCCACTCCCCACCCCATAATAGTATTCGTGTGTATTAATGCTGAAGAATTAAATGTTTCAAGAGTTTAAATTTTGAAGGCATTTGCTATATATAACTGTCCTGCATCGATATAAAGTGTTTTCAGGAAGTTTACCACTCTCTCTTTTTTCTTCTGGTTCTGTACGTACTCTTGAGATGCTCAGATTTATTTCATGCAAAATAAACTGTGCAGAGACACTGAGGCATGCAGGGTGACCTTCCTCGAAGGCTGCCACAGTATCGTTTGGAGGGATGGTCACAGCCTCCTCCCAGGGCTGCTGATTATTCTAGTACTGAGGGCAGAAGGGACGAAGAGTGCCTGGTCGTTAGTGACCAGATGCTCGCTGTGTGCCATTACTAGTCCCGTCCCGCTGGCAACTTCTTGTCTGTGTGAGTTTCAGCCTTGTGCTGTGCTCTGAGGCCATTCGTTGATCTGAGGTCTGTTTATTCCTTCAACAATCACAGCATTTTGTGTACCCAGTGGTGCTCTGGCATGGCACAGCCATCGGGGACTGAGTCACCAGGAGTCCTGCCTACGCATGGCTCGTGCTGTCACGGGAAGAGAGACAGAAGCCAGAGACCTAATAACTGCTGCACTGCCCAGGTGCAGAAGAGGCTAAGTGTTGAGGAAAGTCGGGGGTGAGGGTGGGTAAGGTGCTACATTAACCACAAGCAGGGAGCAGCTTCCTGAACAGATAGCATCTATTCAGGCCCAGGAGCAAGAGTTTGGGGCCAGTGTGGCCGCTATGGATGGGAGGAGCTATGGGACAGGGCAGGAAGCACAGGGTGGCACTGACCACCACAAGTCTTTGATGTGCATTCTCGGGGACACTGGCAGCCATGTGCCCAGCCTGACCTAGTGCAGGTGGCACAGAGGCAGTGCTCCCTGGAGAGGGCAGGGGAGGGAGGGGACAAGCGGGAAGGGAAGCGCTGGGGAGGACGCCAAGGATGTCCACCCACAGGACCCGTAGCTATGTACAGCAAGTAGATGGCCGTCAGGCTGGCTCTCTGCCACCTCCATTCCCCTCTTCTCTCAGCACAGGGCTTTCTGAAGGGAGAGGCTCGTGCTGTCCAGGGGCGGTGGAGGAGTGGGGTGCAGGTTGGGGTCTGAGCCCACGCAGCCAAGAACAAGGTCCCGTGTGGAGGCGACAGGCCCAGCCTCCTGCAAGCATTTGCCTCTACTTTAGTCCAGGCACAGCTGGCACAGGGAGATACAAAGGGCCCTCACACCAGCAGTGGCAGCAGTCTTTGGGGTACTAGGAGGCTTTATGGCCCCAGCACAGACTTAACAAATCCATTCACTATACATCATCTGCAACAACTTGTTTGGCTAAGAAGCATAAGCTCTCCCTCTGATAGAAGATGTTTATGCAGGTTTTCAAACAAACCTCCGGGTCGTGACCCCTCCCAATCTCAGCAGCATCAACACAGCTGCCTGCGGTCCCCTCCCTGGGTCCCCGCTGGGGGAGGAGGTCTCTCCTGGGCACAGCAACCTGAAGGATGTGGATTGTACTACTCTGCCTCTGACCTGCTTCCCCTCATTTGTCCTCACCTGTAAACGGGACAGAAAAGCTGGGGGTGGAGGGAAGGCTCCAGCAGGGTTCTGCAAAACCTGGCTCTTCACCCATGACCTTGCCTGTGGTCATGGCCGCCCCAGATCCTAACCTACAGACCTGGAGATCCTGGCCACCTAGCAGAGCCTGCTTGGGAAAGAGGCAGCCGTATGGAGTGAAGCCCCGAGCAGGGAGCTGGCAGAGCTGGGCTCTCCTGGCTTGGTGACTGAGCACCTGTGGGACCTGGGGCTGGAGAGATGCCTTTTGGAACCCCGATTCTCACCAGAGCCATTGGCCTTGCCTCATGTACAGGTTCAAAGTAGACAAGCTTGGCGCCAGGAGATGCTTCTCACCACCCACTTGAGGCTCAGAGCAAGGGCCAGGACCCCTTGCCTGCCTTCACCTTATTTCTAATTTTAAAAAGTTATTTATTTATTAATTTATTTTATTTGATACTGGGTCTCCACTATGCAACTTGGTCTTTTTTTTTTTTTTTTTTTTTTTTTTTTTTTTTTTTTTTTTTTT
>PVJA010011386.1:0-54865 GCA_004027025.1 Myocastor coypus
TGCCTTCCTGACTTCCTTCCTTCCTCGCATCCAACAACCTTCCTAGCACCCAATCATCACTCTACCTATCCAGGTAGCTCTCAATTTACCAAATACCTCTCTGTTGTGCTTTGGATCTGAAATACTCCCCCAAATTCTGATGCATTAAGAGGCAGGGATTTGGGGGATGGCCAAATTGTGGGGATACCATGGTCATCAGCAGAACCACCACTGCTAAGGTCAATAGCTGAGTGTGTTGGTTTGGAGGTGAGGCCTGGCCAGGAGAGGCTGGTCACTGCGGTTGGAAGCTAGAAAGGTCAGTCTCCCTCCCGGGCCCCTCCTTTTTCTCTCTGCTTCCTGGCTTCTGTCTCAAGGTCCCTCCTGGGCCCTTTCATCATGCCAGCTCTGTCCCAGGGCCAGCTGACCAGGGGCTTCAACTGGGAGCCACAACAAACCTCTCCTCCTTTAAGCTGTGAGTATTCTGTCTGATCAACAAGAAGGTATCTAAGCCACCTCCAGAGCCACTGATCTGGCTGTGGCCATCCAGCTGTACTGTGATACGGCATCTTGCTCTAAATTCCCAGTCCCTCTCTGTACCCCAGTTCTGGTCCCTGGGTCCTTGCTGGGCATCCTTCTGCTTGGTAACTTTCCCTTGCCGTCTGCCTTTCCAGCATCAGGAAGCTGCTAGCTTCCCTCTACCCTAGCCTAGGGCCCAAGTTGGGCCCCCACTGACATACTTCCTGGCCGGAGCAGCTTGACCTGCTCTTAGGGAACGCTGTCCTCAGATCCCCAGTTTGTTGAGATAGACCACGAAGTCTGAGCAGCCGTTCCACGTCACCCCCTCTCCTGCTGGAAGAGCCAAGAAAGTCCCAGCATGCATTAAAAACTATAAAAATCAGTAGAACCACAAAGTGGCCCCAGAGCCTTTAAGCTAGCAGCCAAGGGCCCCTGGGAAAGGAGGAGCGGGTTGCTCAGCACACTGGTTATAAAAAGCAAAGGACTGCCAGTCAAACACCTCTGCAGGCTCCTTGCGGAGTTTAGGAAACATTTAAAGTCAGCTCAGGATAGCCCAGAATTTTACACATAGGCTTACAACCATCTAGGACCTAGAGAAATACAGATCGGTGGAAAGCTTTGCTCTGAACAACATGTGCAGGAAGAATCTCCTTAAATGCTCTCTCCAGCGTTTAGAGCCTTTTTGGTTTTAGTCGGACAGGATGTGCTAATCCTGGAGGAGCCAGGAAGAGAGGGATGCAGCCATGAAAGAACGGCTGCCGTTTCTGTTCAGCCCGAAGTCACCGGGGTATCCCAGCCCATGTGGTACAAATTGCCTCGGAGGAACCAAGCAGGAAATGCTGTCACATGTTCTGACACAGATGATCCTAGCATACGTGACCCTACAGCAAATAAACCAGCCTCAACGATGTCACAGCCCTGAGATCACAGATGTGGCCTAAGCTCTACGCCTGTGTGACTTGTAAGCAACACAATAGCTACCATTTAGCCCCTTCGCAGCTCAGCGACATTGAGAACCTTGACACTAGCAGCCAGCACCTCCTCATCTCCCAAGCTCAGGCTCTATCCTAGTAAACTCTTCCATCTCCCGCCCCCGGCCCCTGGCCGTCACCACTCCACTGTCTCTGCATCTGACTCCTCTAAGATTTCCTAAAAGTGGAATTACACTGCATTTGCCCTCGCGGGTATCGCCCCTGTGGTTTATTTCCCATAGTCTGTATCTTCCAGGCTCATTGATGTTGGAGCGTATCACAGCACGTCCTTCCTTTGGATGGTTCCAGAGTAGTCACACACACCACAATGTGCCTACTTCCCCACTGGGGCCACTCTAGGTGACTTTCTTTCTTTTTTTTTTAAGCTCTGAATACTAAGGATCAAGCTGAGTGTCTACAAACACGATGCATGTGCATGGGTCTGTTAGTTGATTTGCTTTTACATTACACATTTCATGCAATTTAAAGAAAGACTTGTTTGTCAAAAAATTTATTTGAGGTTGATGCATAATACCAAAAGCTCTTCCTCATTTCCTTACTATTCTTCTATACTGGTAATGTTTACAAATCCCAACTGCTAGCAGATGGAGCATGACTCCTTGGTTCCCTTTGCTTAAAATATCTTCCCGGAATTTGTGGCTGTCTTTTAATTTCTCCGCGTGCTCATTACTTCTGGTCTCCAGCTTCCAAGCATGGCAAGAGAGCTCTAAACACTCTTGATTGGGCTGCAGGAGACTTGGTCTGAGTTTTGAGTCAGGCTGACCTATTTTTTTTTTTTTTTTTTTTTTTTTTCTATGGCATGTTATCAAAAGGCATTCAGTACTGGGCGAGCAGAAGCAGGAAGATGGTAAATTTGATGCCAGGCTTGATGAAGGCTGGGATATCTTTTAGTGGTACGGTGATGGCCTAGAATGCACGAGGCCATGGCTTCAATCTCCAGTGCGGAAGGAGAGCAGCCAATTGGCCTTCCAGGCTCATCCACCTTTGCCTGTGCTCTTTGCCTTTCCCCTCCTGGCAACAATCTCAGCTACACTAATCTGACCCGTGTGTGTCCGTGTTGCAGCCTGTGGCTTGGCACTTGGCCTGCAGAGATGGCTAGCCTGCTTCACCCTTAGCTATTCACCATTCTGCCAGCTACCTGGTATGAACAAGGCCTACAGGGCCTGTGTCAATAAACCAGGATGAGCGAACCTTCCCAGATCCCTTGAGGACCCTGCTCATGTAGTTTGAACAAGATGGAAGAGGTTAAGTTGGCTATAGAAAGGGCAGAAAAATGGATAGCTGGAAATAAACCACCAAGACTTTACTAACACATAGTCGCTGGGGTGGACAAGTGGCTACCGCCCAGGAAATAGAGCCTGTTTCACTCAGATGACATGAAAAGTCAAAAAAGTCCACTGCTTATATTTTTATTTTGCAGCATTTCTAGAGAAGCTCCTAGATGCTTCGGTTCTCTTGAAAATCAGAAGGCGTGCCAGAGGGGGGGGCGATAGCTTGAAGCTGCCACCCCTGTGGCTTGGTCTCCCACCCATGGCCAGCACCTATTGGCATTTGCATTTGCGATCCCCAGGGTCTCCTTTTAGGGTGGGTACAGAGGGGAACTTTAATACACAGACACTGTTTCTACTGTTGCTGATTGACAGTTGTGCAGGGACCCTGGGATGGGGAAGGAGCAGGTAGACAGAAGGATCTGGTCAGAAGAGGAGTTTAACTGGAAGCTCTGGATTTTAACTCTTGGGGAATGAGATGCCTTTCAGTGACCTCAGATGCAACAGGGCCAGGAGGACACAGGAGGCCCCCATTTTCCACACCGCCTCCCACCAGCTCTTCGTCCTCCAGTTCAGGGAGCCCCTCACCGGTGTGGTGCCTCCCACCCAGATCCACTCCTCTCTGCAGGGAAACCCTTCCTCTCTGCATCCCTCAAGCACTTCCCCAACCACCCCAGCACGGGCGCTGTCAGGCGCCAAGGATGGAGCAGAGGAGGTGCAGGCTGCTCTGCAGGAGACTCACAGTCCCCTGGACCTAGGGGTGACAACAGCATAAGACGAGCCCGAGACAGCAGTATCCATGCTGCCCTAGGACACCAGGATGCCCACCTGGACCTTACCTGTGTCTCAGCACCTGGCACAGAGCCTGGCCTGCTAAGCAGGGGAAATCAACAGCATTGGTCAAAGAAAGGAATGTGCTGGTCACCAGAAGCAGGCGGGACTCTGCCCTGTGAGAGAGAGAAGTCACCAAAGACTTCCCAGAGGAAGCACAGGCAGCTCAGGAACAAGGAATTGCACAAGGGGTGTGAGGGGCGTGGTCGCAGCCCATCAGCAGGGCTTTTGGACTGCAGGATGGGTGGTGGGTGTCAAAGGCCTGCAGGGGCCTCGTATGGCCCTTGCTTGATGGACTATGCAAAATGAACTCTTCCATGAGTCTGGCAATAGTATTCAGGTTATTTAATCAATGAAATGTCAAAGTTAGAGCAGAGGTCTTACCTACTGCCCTAACAGGGCACCTAGAGCAGAGGTCTTACAATCATGAGTATATACGATGGATGAACAGGATGGATCCTGGCTGGGCAGGGATTTTTACTCCCTCCATCTGTCTTCACTGGCTACCCTTATCTTTCTTGTGCCCACCTGGCACCACTGATATCCTCTGTGTACACCTGACTTCCTTATGTTCACCAGCATCTTCTGTCTCTATGCCTCTCCTCTCAGGTTCTACCTCTTCTCTTCGCTCCTCTGGGTCTTGCCTCTGCTTGGCTGAACTTAGGCGTGCCTGGCCTGGAAGTTCCCCTGGTAGCCGCGGCCCACCCTGGTGGGGTGGGCGTATCTCCTCCGCTTGTCCTTTCAGTTTTTGTGCATCATGACTGCTTTCCTAACATCAGTAGAACGTCGGGGAGGGCCAGGTATGTAGTATCCATGTAGCTGGATCTTCCTGAACATAGAAACACAGATGTGTTCTTCATGTAAACAAGCCTTTGAAGACATGAGACAGAATTTAAAAATCCTGTTTGAGCCTCTGCTCTGAAGCAGCCAGACCTCAAACGTGAGATTCCTGTTAGAAAAACTACACACTATATGCATCAGCCAAAATCAAAACCAGGGCTGATGAGATAGCTTAGCTGTCTAAAGTGCCGCTTAGGCAAGCTTAGGCAGGTGCAGGGGCCCCTGGTTCAACCGCTGGGCACCACATGCCATGCTAGACCCTCCCTCAGGGTGGGCAGAATGGGCCAAAATAAAGAAAAAAATCCAAAGTCAAAACCGCACAAATGCTCGATGTTTGCTATAAAAGAATAGAAAATTTCTAAAATAAAAAGTGATACAAGCTAAAGGATCCACAGATGAACTTTCAATTGGTGGCGTGATTCCCTTTTATTTATAAGAGCAAAAGTCCTAAAACCACCTTTTACTGCCAAAGCTGTAAGACGAACCACACGCAAATAGCGTCGCTTGTTGAAACACCTGGAAAAGCGCCTCCCTGGAATGCTATGCTTTCTCAATATAATAAATGGCGAGGATTAGTGCGAAGCCTTTAGTCTAACAGGCACTCACAAAACTTGCTCAAAGAGAGGGAAGTGTTTTTCTCTATCAGTCAGATTTTTCATGCTGGGTGCCCCAAGCTCCTCAGGGAAGACCTGATGGCGCAACAGCTAATTTGCTTCAACACAGAGCGCCTTGGGGTTTCAAGATCCCAGCAAGGTCATTCAGAGGGGCTTCCTGACCCTGTTTGCCTCAGCAGATTTGACTAACTCAGCTTCTATTTTCCCAGTTCTAAATAACTACCACAACATTCATGCTAATTGTATAAAATTTACACATTTCCGACATGTATCAAACAAAAGAAGGTATCAAGAAGTAGCATCAGTGTTATGACTTCATACCATAAAACACAATGTCAGTTCTAAAAGTATGTTTATTGGAGGAAATATAAACTTTCTAAAATGTCTATTTGACTGACAATTTCATTCATAATAGATCAAGGCTCCAAGGTTAGGAGCTAAGCATTCCTGCTGGACCCCAGCTGTGCACACTTGCTAAGGGGCATCCCTGCTGGCTCGTTCACACTCCTTCCCTCTGTTAGCGATCATTTTATTTTTGTCAGCTCCTTTTACAGTTCAGAAGCTGGGTTCCCAACACCAGGCACCTTACCACACAGTGAAGTCGTGGCAGCACTGAAGAGCAGCCAGGTGTTCTGACCTTTACAGGAGCGTCGCACCTGGAGGGCCTGCCGTGCTGAAATACAAGAGAATAACAACTTTTCCCTTTCTCCTTAAGAAATGTAAAAAATGATGCCAGACTATCATTCTTATAGCTATTAAAATGTGTACGTGAAAAATCAGAGTTTACACACACACACACACACACACACACACATGCACACGAAATTTATTTTTAAAAAGCATCAATGGCCGGGCGTGGTGGCGCACGCCTGTAATCCCAGCACTTGGGAGGCTGAGGCAGGAGGATCGGTGTGAGTTCGAGACCAGCCTGGGCTACAAAAGTGAGCTCAAGACCAGCCTTAACTGCATACTGAGACCCTGTCTCAAAAAGACAAAAAAAAAAAAAAAAAAAAAAAAAAAAAAAAAAAAAAAAAAAAAAAAAAAAAAAAAAAAAAAAAAAAAAAAAAAAAAAAAAAAAAGCATCAACAAGGAAGTGTTTCTTTTCCTTTAAAGTGATATTGACCCTATATGGCTCAAAAATGTCCTTGGGGCCTCTGTCTGCTCATCTCTAAAATGTCTCTTGGCTCAAGCAACTGCCTAGACCTCTTCTCAGCTTAGAGAACTCAGGAGTCTTCTTATACATCCCACTCATGTTTTAATTTGGGCAACCGTACAACTGTGATCACCTGATTTTTCAATAATTCCAATATAAGTGCAAGATGCTGCAGAGGAATGCAAATCAGATGACTCTTGTGAGGAAGCACCTTTTTTTTTTTTTTTTTTTTTCTTCCGGAGGAGGGGTGGGGGATGCAGATTTGTCAAAAGCCATTATCTTGGGAACAAATACCAATCACATATTTAGGTCTTTGCATCCATTAATAAAAATTATGCAGCCAGACCACTGGTGTTAGTATGCTTGCTTTTGTTGTTTGCTTATTGTTGAAGGGTTTCAAGAATGGACGTAACAGAGTTAGGTTTGCAGAGAGTAGAATGATCAAAGACAACAATTTAGGTGTTGACTCTCAGATCTCGCTGTGTTTCTTAGGCTACTCATGGTACCAATGACCATTAATGTATCTTTAAAAAAATATGTATTTATTTATTTGGTACAGGGTCTTGCTATGCAGCTCAGACTCAAAGTGATCCTCCAGTGTCAGCCTGTCCAGCACTAGGATTCCAGGCACGCACCACCACACCTGACTTCAGTGGCTGGCCCTGCATGCAGTACCAGGGATCAAACTCAGGACCTTGAGCTTGCCAGGCAGGCACTTAGACCACTGAGAAGTCTTCCCAGCCCTCCCGATACCTTTTGAAGAAGAACAGCAATAACTACTTGGTTATCACTGAGCTAAATTGGGAATAGAACTCTCCAGCTAATTGCCAGTAAAATATCTGCCAAGAGAGTGGTTCCAATCACCCTATGAGAGCTAGGGCAGATGGTTGGGAGTACAGGGAGGCAGTATTCACCTGGCCAGGGTTTCAGACACAACCCTTATGCAGGGTCAGTAACATTAGAATGATTCTGAACACCGCTTAGCCCTGGAGCCTCTCTGCAAAATAAGGCAGCCTCTGCCTCACAGGCTTACTGCAGACCTGCTGTCAGGAGGTGATGATGGACATCTTCACAGGTTCTACAGAAATGCCCAGCAGGAGAGTCTAGCATACCACTGTCCACCTACCTATGTCCGGAAGACCCAGAAAAACAAGACACCGTCCCCAGGCTCTGAACACTTGGAGTCAGAAAGATACGGACACCTGAGCCAGAAGCTCAGATACACAAACTAAACACTCTATTCATTAAGTACCGTAAACTTCTAACACACAGCTCAAATTATGTCAAGCTTCAGATTATGTTTTTATTTAAAATACAACCTCTGAATTCAAGCCCACTTAAGAAACAGTCTTAGGCCGGGCGTGGTGGCTCATGCCTGTAATCCCAGCACTTGGGAGGCTGAGGCAGGAGGATCAGTGCGAGTTCAAGACCAGCCTGGGCTACAAAAGTGAGCTCAAGGCCAGCCTCAACTGCACAGTGAGACCCTGTCTCAAAAAGAAAAAAAAAAAAAAAAGAAACAGTCTTGGTGCAAATGTCCCTGAAGGACCACCGCTCCTGCTCCACCCAGAATGGAGTTCCTAGCTTTTGTTTCTGGATATAGCATTCAGTGTAAGGTAGAAAGATGCCGCCCACCCCTAGAATGTCTTACAAGTAGCAGGTAAATCTTAGGTAGAAGTAAGAAACATACTAGAGTGTGTTAGAGTAAAAAAAATAAATAAATAAAAAGGAAAGGTTGGGCTACAGTTCCGGGAGCTACAGCAGAGTTTACTCCACATGGAATATTCTGTCTCAAAAACCCAATAGCTGCTAAAGCTGTAGACCTGAGTCTTGGAGTTCAGTGTTAGTTGAACTCCCATGAGTAACATGCAGGGTGGGAAGAAGACATGTTTAGCGTCAGACACAGAATCTGCTTCTGTCAGCCTTAGAGTCACTCAGGCCTTCCAGGAGCTTCTATCTTAGCCAAGGACCCTGGGTGGAGGCTCTGAACGTCTGAGGGCCTCACACTGGGTCAAGGCCTACTGTGAGAACTCAGTACCCAGCAACACGCTGAGAGCATGTCCGAGCTCTGCAGAGCAACCCAGAAAGGTGCCCAGGGTGAGCAGAGATCCTGCCAGGGAGACCAGGGTCCTCAGGGGCAGCGCTGGCAGCGAAGACTGTGACTACAGTGCTCAGAGGCTAAATCAGGCTGGAGGGACAGAGTGGCTGGCTTTGTGGGACAGGGTGAGCGTCGTCTGCAGAGCTACAGAAGGATGAGAAGAGTGGGACCGCTCCCCCTCGAGGACTGCCACAAAGGCCTGGGAGGTGGTGTGACCTTCAGTGATAGGACACACTCACCAGCCCAATGCCTGAGATGTCCCCAGAGCTGGCTTTTGCCAGAAAATCTCTGCTTTCCTTCGGACCCAGCCGCATCCTGCTGGGTGAGCCACACATCACCTTCAGATCATGAGAGTGAAGAGCCACAGGGCCCGGCCAGTGTGGGGGGAGTGGGTCTAGGGAAGAGGCTGGGAGGAGCCATGGTTCTGGCACTCAGAAGGGGCCTCAGGAGAAAGACACGCTGTCAGTCACACATTCCTCTGCCAGCCTCTCCATGGAAACCCAGGGAGTGAGGGACAGTGACAGATGGAAGCACAGGCTGACTAGAGGGTTTGCAAATGCCAGCGGTATGTAGAGGCAGGGACAGAAGACAGAGATGGCAGGAATTTCTCTTGGAAGATGTGCTGCTCATGGGGACCCCCGTACCAGCAGCCCCCTCCTCCCAGAGCTGGAGAAGCGGGCCACAGAGCGGTGCTGGCCCTGGGTCTGGATCAACTAAGCATGCTTCACCTTAGAGGCTGTGATGTAGGGACAACCACTACCCCATAGCCAGAACAGCTCCTCCTTCTCAGCCAGTTCCCCTATGCTGTGGTGTTCAGAAGCCACCAGACACAGAGCAGTAGAGGCACCAACCCTGCTGTCCTGGGCCCAGGCCCTCAGGGGAGCTGGATCAGAGGCTTGGGCTACAAAGTAACTGGCACAGAGGTTGGGAGACCCCACTTCTGTGCAAGTTGGGGTCCGGTGTTCCAGTCTGTGTCAACTCGAGTTCCTCAGCTAGGCCTGAGCTAGGGAGATAACCTTGAGTCCTACTTTTAAGAGCTCCATTATTCTTAAGAACACTGTTCTTATTCAAGTTCAATTTGAAGACAGCATCTTAGGACCTGAAGGGTACACGTTTCAAGGACATATCCCAAAAGGCAAGGGGTGTGACTTTTTCTCCAAAGTAAATAAATATTTTAATCCATTAAAGGACAAGAAGGTCATCCTCATAGAACAGCCTTCACACTCAGGCTGTCCGTGGTGAAGCAATGAAATGCATCCGTGGTTAGTGCTGGACGCTCCCCAGAGCTGGGGGAAAAAGATGTGCCTTTATCTTTTCTGTTGTCATTTTCAAGACTGTGTGCTCGGCAAGGATGTTTCAGAAATTCAGAAACCATATCTGCCCTAGTGATCTCGGAAGTTTTCAAAGCAACTGTAGAAAAGAAAGCTGACAGAGTTACAAGAACCAGAGGTGTGAGCACGTGTGTGTGACTATGTAGCACTTTGTGAAGACTGCCATAGACATCCATTAGAGCTTGGAGTCAAGGTTATCACTGCCAGGATGGGAGCATGAAACATCTTAAGGAAGGGAATATAAAGGATTTGCTCAAGACAGCCCAGTCTGCAGAGCTGGGGAAGCCCGAGAGAGGAGGTGGGAGCCGGACCCCCAAAGCCCAATTTTCAAGCCTTGTGACTCTGCACACCCATGGGAGAATACATCTGCTCCCACCAAGGGGTCACCCCTAGACAACAGCAAGGAAGCAAAGAATGAAGCGTGTTTTAAGAGTGCTTTCTCTGCCACAAGCCAGGGAAACTCAACCACATTCTTGATAGTACAATTAAAATGCTTTTAAATATTAAATTGTGATTATATTTGCAAAGAAAGTCTTAGGGCACTTAAAATATTGCATATATCGGAGCACATTTTTATGGTACATCAGATTTCCCAGGGTTTCACTTGGCACATGGTGTAAATAGTTCCGCATTTCCACCCAGAATGCGTGGCATGCTGTAGTGTTTTCAGGAAAAGGAAAATCAGCCTAATTTATGTAAAGTGTATTCCTAAAGATATGCATAATGCAGTCCGTGAGGTTTAAACACCAAATGTGTAAATACCACAGAATTATCACAGCACACATTGTCTCTGAGAGGGAAACAAATCCCTCTGCTGCAAACAGTCGCCCAGGAGAACCTCCAATTTTGTCATTTTGCTGTTTGTGTGTGTGTGTGTGTGTATGTGTGTGTGTGTTGGGGGTGGTAGGCAGAATTCTAAAAATGTCCCTCAGGATTTCTACCCCTTGGGCTTTGTTTTTTTCCCCACCAAACACTAATCTAGGTACTTGTGTGAAGAGATTTTACATAAAGAATTAAGTTTCCTAATAAGATAGAATATAAATTAGGGAAATTATCCTGGATTATTCCACAAGGTCCTGACAAAGTCACATGAACTTTTAAAAGCAGACAAGCAGCAGACAAAAGTGAGAGAAGGGAGACAGGGAGCAGGAGAGCAGGTGTAGCACAGCTGGCTTTTAGATAGTGGCAAAGGCCACCAGTCAGGAGGGAGGAGGATGGCCTGGTGACATCAGGACGACCCCCTGCTGAGAGCTGGCACAGGAACCAGGGCCTCCGCCTGCAACTGCATGGCGCTGAATTTTACCAACCGAGTGTGGCAATGGACTCACCCTCGACCCTCTGGAAATGAGGACAGTCCTGGGCCACACTGACGTTTTCCTGTGAATCCTAAGCAGAGACCTGGGCCGCGCATGCCTACTTGGGTCTCTAAGATGCAGAAACTATAAGGTAAGAAACAGGCATCGCGATAAGACACGCAGCGTGTGACCCACATGGTAGCAACAGAAATACATCAAGGAGGGGAGGGGAGAGTGGCCTGAACACACATGTGTGCAGATAAGGTGCCCATGCTCACCCTCCTACCTTCCCTGCCAGTGGAAAAAAACAAAAGAGTGAAAGCGGGCATCAAAAGCCCTAAAGCTCCCAAGAAGCCTGCATGAGAGTGACAAGGCTTGAACTTGACCTGGTGGTCCTTTACGACTGCTTTGTGCTTGGGCCTATACGCCTTCATCTTCCCAGAGGCATCCCCCACATCCGAAGGGTAAAAGTCTTTCTTTATGTACCGTATACACCCACACTGCACTTGAGTGCTTGGTTACATTACTCCAAATGTGAAATTTAAGCTATCTACCTATTATAACATCATATTCTAAAGCAATGGTTAACACTAATTTTCGATATATACATGGCATATAATTTTGTTTTTCAAATATGTCCTTTTTAGATTGGAAAGGAGAGACTCATAGGTAGTCCTCACTGACCCAAAGTAAAAATAATATAGCATAAGTCTCCGTGCCGTATAAACTAATAGAATTGCAAAATGAAATCAATATGTTCATTGCAAATAAGCTTTTTGGCTCCTAAAAATGCTAACTACTGAAAATTGTATCAAAATTTAACACATCGTTTCAGTTTTGACTAACTTAACACTGAGTTGGCCACTTAAAAGGGTCTCTCCACTTAACAGGGACAATATAAAACTCTCAAATAGAAGCAAAGCATTTTTCTAAGAAACGAGTTGCCCCAAAGAAACGATGATGAACAAAATAGAGCTTCAGACCCCAAAGCAAACGAACTAACAAAAACCACAGCAAGCCCCACATCCATGGTGACACCGAGGTAATGATAAGCTATGGTAACACACACACACATACTTCTGATCTGCGTGATGAAAATGTCCTAATTCAAACTGGAGACTAGAGCCAGGGAGATAGCTCAGCAGCATAAGAGCCTGCCCAGCAAGCACAAGGTTCTGAGTTCGATCCCCAGTAGCAAAAATGGAGACCAGGATTATTCTCCTGGGGTGTATTAGCTCACATTTTTTTTTTTTTTTTTTTTTTTTTTGGTACAAAAAAGGAAGGATTCTTCCATTTGGGTAAAGAACCAAAGAAGGCTACAGAATTTCCTAAGAGAAGCAGAAGAAATTCCTTGCCGCCTACTGATAAGGAGGCAGAGAGCCCTGCATGTGGGAGGAGCTCCAAGTCCCTTTATGCATACACAGCTGAGTATGTCCTGTCACAGGCCAGCAGCAGCCTGCGCAGGTGGGTGGAAGTCTTTGAGCAAGGAAAATAGGCCACAAGAAAGTGCAAAGGTGTGAAGCAATAGAGATTTTTTTTTTTTTTAAAGCTGATATGTCTGTACAGGGTCGTTATTCTTTTCAGCAACACTTACTCCTTTCCCCATGCAGTAAAACTTACTGTCAAAGTAACACTCTTGATGGAAAAAGCTAAAACATGTAGCATGGATGACTCAGTTGTTAAAACAAGTGGAAGATGTTCTGAATAGATACTACTAAAGGAGGGACACAGTGGCCACGTTAACGTGGTAGTCCTTAGAGAACCACAAATGAACACTGCACTGAGATACCACTATTCACCTGTGAGAATGGCAAAAAGGAAATAAGGAAAAACAGCAGCCGTAGCGAACGTGGCCAAGCTAGAGAGCAGCCGGAACTCACCTAGCTTGTGGCCGGAAATCAAGTGGTATACCTGCAGTGGGAAGTTGTCTGAATGTTTCTTATAGAACTAAACACACCTTCCACTGGTGACCCAGCAATCCTATCCCTACTCGACTGTGTAAAATGAAAACCATATTTACACAAAACTTACGTGTATACGTTGTAGCTACTTTGTTCACTGAGTGGCCCTAATGGAAACAATCTGGGGATGCTCAGGCAGTTGTTCCTGTAAATTACAGTACAGCGATCCCACAGAATCCTACTCACAGTAAAATAGGATGAGTGATGATACACAGAGCAAGAATGATTCGTCAGTCCCTGTGCAAATGAAGGAAGCCAGACCAGCAGGCCATATACTAAACGTTTCTCCACTTACATGACATCATTGAAGACTGCAGAATTATAGGGCCAGAGAACTGATGAGTGGTGGCCGAGGATGAGGGATAGGATTAGAGGATCTGACAGAAAGGTCATAGTCAGAGAGAATCTTTAAGGTGATTAAAACTTGCATGGGTCAATTGAGTAGAAGAGACGCAGTGCTATGCATGTTTTTAAGACGCGTAGTTAAACAACAAAAGAATTTAAAAATTCAATTCTAAAAAAATTTTTTAAGGCACAGTAGGACACAGAATTCCAAAAGAAACCAAATATATGGAAATAAAGGTACAGGTTTTTTCCTCCACCTGATTTTATATGAGCTTTGGAGAGACCCTGGGTTCAGAACCTTGGTCTGAAGAGTCTGACACCTTTAGCCAGTGATGGAGAAGAGTGTCGTGTCCCTTGGTCCTTTCCTGGGGATGCCTACAGCATCCTGCGCTTTCATCCGCCCATACTTGCAGAGGTGACAGGCAGGTCTTCCGATGGAAAGATAATGCCTGATAGAGGGTCCTAAAGGGCGAAGGACCAAGGTTTTCAGGTCTTTGCAGCCCCATGTAGAGCCTTTGCAAACACCTGTATTTGCTTTAAAAAGAAATATCTTCTCTGATCTCCCCAAATATAATTTCTATCTAATTGCTATGCAACTCATACTTTCAACAATGCCTTGTTGCATTAACATTAAGGATTTCTGTACTAATTTAAATGTATAAAAAGGATTTATAAATCTATTATTTATACATTATATATCACGGAGGAATTAACCTGAAGAAAGACAGTTGAAACAGGAGCTAGGCACAGTGGTAGAGCGTACGTGAAGACCCAGATTTAATCCCTTGAACCATAAAGAAGAGAACACTTTAGTATTTGGGAGATTACGGCTGTGTTGAATGAAATCACGTAAGTAAACACGAATGCAAAGTGCCTACTAATTTTGTTTTACAGAGCATATTAAACTCCTTTCCTCAAATACAAGGGCTTAATGGTGTAGCTTGAAATGTACACCAATCTACGGCTTCATTTTGCTTTTAAGATTAAGTAGCACGTGTGTAATTTAAAAGTGACTAGAGTCAGCAAGTGGCGTCGCTGGCCTCCCAATTAATGCGGTTGTGACAACCCCCAGCAAATGGAATACATAAATCCAGTCACAACAGTCTCTTTATTTAACAGACATGTCACTTTACACAGCCCTACAGCTAATTTTTTATTTCCAGTATGAAAGCTGATTTACCATGGCCTTAACCTCTGACATACTTTTGCAATGTTACATTCAGCTATAAAAGTTGAGCTAAGCGACAGGCAATAAAAAACAGAGGGCTCCAGTTTTTAAATGTGACATCATCAATATGGCGCTCATCTACCAAATACTGTGCTTCCGAAAATGCTTTTTTATGGTTCTGGGGACCAAAGCCAGGGGCTCCTGGATGCTCGACCTCTGTGCTGTGTCCCCTCTTTCATTTCATGCCTAAGGCAGGTGTGTATTCCAAATGCACACTTCCAAATTCGAATCCACAGCTCTTCAATCAGTGCCCGCCGTCCTGGGTTCAAGATCACACGTAGGCACCTTGTGCTGGCCTAGCACAGTACAGCTGTCACACAGCCAGAAGAAATGACTCTTAGTTGGAAGAGAAAAATCAATAAAGATATAAGAAAGAGGAAATGGGTTTTGACACTGGAAGCCTCCCAGAGAAAAGGAAGGCCGGATCAATACGAGGCAGTGATCATGTACACATTTAAAAACGGTTAAAGAATTGCTGTGTCTGCTTTCAGCTTTCTTCTATTTCCTTCCTGCTCAGAAATTCCATGCTCTAAAGAAACAAACACAGGCCTGTCGATAGCCAAGGAGATTTACTGAGTGAAGGAGCAGGCCAGGAAACAAGGGTACAGAAGACAGCTACATTAACAAAGCCAAAGCTTATCAGAGGATGCGTGCCTTGTTCAATTAAAGGACCCTGATGGCATGTTCAGTTGTTGGAAAGTTTGGGAATCACACAAATGAAACTTTCTTGGAGGTTTGCTTCCCTACAAATCTGGAGGCTAGCGTGCACACAATTTATGAATCTTGAAGGGCAGAAAAAACAAGCTGGGATTAGGGTGTCTGGAAAACCAGTCATTCTCTCTAACAGATTTTGAAGGGCACATCCAGCTTATTAGACAAAAATGATGGCGCTTTCTGCGTTTATACCTAAATACAATGTAGAAGTGGGAACAAGCAATTTCACAGCGACGCCACTTAATGCACAATGAAAATAAATAATAAATAGCTCTTTGAAATGCATCAGGCACATAGGAGTCATGATTCGCTCTTAACAGTGCAGCCCGTCGAGGAAAGGTTGGTCACTATACGCTTCGTCCTGAAGCCAGAACCATCGAAGTGTGAGGACACAGACGAGCAAATCGGTCTCCCTGCAACGTTATTTTCCTCAGCCACATCTTTTATCGAAGGTGTGACCATCTGCCAGTCACCATCTGGACTTCCACATGGCCTAGGATCCCAGATCCACCCTGCAGCCCTCATGCATCACAGGTGACCCCAGTGTGCCAAGGTGCCCTGAGCTGGAGAGGGAGCAAACCTGGCCTAGCTTCTCAGCTCTGACACATTCTGACAACATGGCCCTGAACATCCGGTACTTCTCCGAGTATCAGTTTTGCTGACTATAAAATGGGCGGACTACTCACCTTTATGAAATTTAAACTCAGACACACCTGGCAAACCTACTGTTTCCTCTCAAGCCTCTGGGGGGAGCCCTTACCACAACGAGCATAGTGCTGGTGTTCGTGGTAAGCTTCAGAACAACACTCTCTGCAAATGCAAGTCAGAGTTTTATCTAGTATCAACCAATAGCATCCTTGCATTCCAGTGCTAGAAGAAAAAGTAACCAAATTGCACATGCTGAGGAATATGCTATGTGTCCAGTGTACCACCTGCCTAAAGCACTGTGACAACCAGCCGAAAGGGGTAGGGCACTGCATTAGTGCCATTTGTGGTTACCTGCTGAGCTCACAGAAACCTGTTCCCCTGTCCCTGATTAGGTCAGCATCTTTCACCTCCCTGACTGGGCCCTACCTAGTTCCTCACTCACTGTACCCAGGCCTATTTTGGATACACAGAGCCCTTGTAGGGCACAGTCTGCAACTCAGCCTGGCGCGCCACACCCATCCTGGCCAGCATTTCAGTGTCCACTCCTTGTACTTTGATACCCAGGAAAGGTGAAAATCACTCTAGGAAACAGAACAAAACATTGCTGCTATAGTTCGAGAGCTCCTTGCAGAAGAAAAGAAACACTTCATGTTGAAGGTAAATTTTCCAGATGTAACCTGCCATGAACAATTAAACACGACCATTGTTTCTCTCATTCAGGTGCTCCTGATCCTTGTTCTTAAATAAGCTTGTGTTAAAATAGCCTTGCAGGTAACAGAACAAAATAAATTCAAGCTCTTTAATTTTTTTTTTTTTAAACAACCTATGTTTCTTCCAGAAGACAGTTACTGCAGAGAAAGAAAAATGAAAACAACTTGTTGTTTATTCACTCAGCAGGAGACACTTCAAGGAGTTGTCTACAAGTTTATAACTGCTCCTCGTTCCAAGCAAAAGAGGAAACTTAAACATTGGCTATTTTGCCTTGAGGAAATACAATATATATAGCAGTGATCTTTAAAAATCAAGTCGGCTAAGACGTGTTTGTTCTCTGAAAGTATTAGCTCCTTCACAAAAGAGTCAGCTCCAGCTTCTAAAAGACATTAAATTTAGCTGACATGTATAAAGCATAATCCAGGTGAATATCACTTTTTAGAAATATGTTAATACTGGCTGTATTGGCAGCCATAAATAGCGCTTGAGCTCAGTACAAAGCAGAAAGAGTGAGGCTTTGCATGCTGTGGGCTGTCCCCAGCAGCCAGAACTCTCTCCCTATATTTAGACACGCTTTACTTACACAGCAGTGGCCTACAGTGTGCCCCCTCTCCCAGCAGGACCCTCACTGCCCACCTGCCAGCCACGCACTTGCATGTAGGTGCCAGACTGCATCAGTCACTCATGCCCAGGACTTGGGCTCTCTAGGACCACATAGGGACACAGGGGTGATGGGAAATAGTAGTAGAAGCCAAACCTGCAAAGGTCTGCTGGCTTCAGAGGCAGTGGGCCACACGCCTTGTCTCACCAGAAGCTTCCTGTGGCCTGGCCTTGACCAAGACTCAGGCTGCTGGCTTTGGGGGCTGCTGCGTCTCTTCTAAGCCTCAGTCTCTAGACTTACCATCAATTCTAAGAACTCTCAAGCAGTTTTCTGTCAAGTTGCTATTTTTATTAACTTCATCAAAGTGACACTGGATAATATGCGACCAGGATTCACCACTAATAAAGGCTGAAGAAAGAATGAGGATTCTTCACCGATACCTATTCTTTGGAAAAGGCCTGTCATCCTGGCCTGCATAAATAGGGCTAGCACACACAGCCATCAGAATGTCACAGAAATGACAGAATGTGACTGCTGAGCTAGGTCCTTAAGGCATGGTGGTGTCCTGCCTGCTTTCTTGTGACCTCATTCTCAGATATAAGGCAGCTGCCAGGTCATCAGGACGAGTCCGATGGATGAATCCCCAGAGAAAGACACTGTGCCTAGTATCCAGAATGGACACCAGCCTGTCAGCCACGGAAGCAGAACTTCTAGCCCTAGCAGAGCCTTCAGGAACACTGGCTTCAGATGTAAGGGATGGCACAAAACTGCCAGTCCTGTTCTAGAGTGCCCAAAGCCGAAGAGAGTGTTAATGATTATGTTGGCATCGTCCACATGAACAGCCTCTTCACAGTTATGTGCACTTACTTCCTGGTATCCTAAGGGACTTTCCAAATGCTCCTCTTAAAATACAGATGGTATTGGTGTCTGAGCTAACTTGTCACAGACCGCTTATTTACGACAATGGCTACTCTCCAGCAAGCTTGGCCACCATGTTCAGAGCTCCACAACGTATAGATTTTAGAGTTGTATATTATCCAGCGCTTTCAGACAGGATGAACACACCGGGTGCTGTGATCCCATTTGTCATGCGCTGCAACCCAGTGGGCCTTACTGAACATTTACCCAGTTGGTCAGGATTATTGTGCTGAATTTTATTTATGTACTGGATCATCAAATATTCCATGAGCACACTGAGGAGCAATGGACGACGGGGAACATTCTGAGTGCCCTTGGCAGCAAAACTCCTCTACAGATCCCAGATCCGCTTGACCACGTACATTGAGATCATCTTGCCCACGTCCTTCTGGCTTTCCAGGTGAAAACAACTGTGCCCATGGCTCTGTCACATGTCCCCATCGCAGTACAAAGCCTATAAAAACATCTGACAGTTTGTTCTCTCATGTTTCTCTAATTCCAGCCACCTACTTTCCCAGAGACATCGCCTGCCTCACACCATGGCTAATTTTATTTTCATGCATCTTGACACAGTACTTAAGGCTCCACGCAAGTGTACCTTGTACTTGTCATGGATATTTTCCAGCTTAAGCTTCCTGTAAGGACCCTCTGGAGCCAGGCCACACACTACAGCCTTCACACCATCCCTGCTGGGGACTCAACTTCCTTCCACTGCCAAAATCAAGCAGTGGGGAATGAACACAAGGGACCGGGCCTCCGGTCGGAATGTGAGCCCTAAATTTCAGATTCACCTAAGGATCTGGCAAAGAAACTTAGATGTTAAATGTGTGTGACTGGACCCTTCATGGGAAAAAAAAAGGCTCTGGAGTCTCCAACCAGAAGCATCTTGATGGAATTTTTCTCCAAGCAACACTCTCCCTGGAGCCCTGGAAACCAATTCAAGATGATTTTGAAATCAAGAGCAGAGGGCATAGCATTCCATTCTCGGGCTTTTTTCAGACTTGCAGCTCTCTGCTGTGGATACATTTTGGTTCCTGGGGGTTGAGTCATGATGTTCCTGCGGGATTCCGGCACTGTACCCTCTAGGGTGGCACCCGCGTCCTCTTCGCATGTTAAGGTCATCTTGTTGAGCTTGGGCAACAACAGGGAGGAAACATCGGACGTCTTTTGGACTTGTTTTGCTATTACTCACTGCAAAGGAATGGCATGCCATCTGTGTGCCAGCTCAAGTGCCCACTCTCTGGGGCTCTGCCGGGGCAGGAGTGTGGGGGAAAGGGAAGCTGCCAGAGGTGGGGAAGAGACCACAGCTGCCTGTGGGCCTGGGTCAGAGTCCTTGCTTGCTAACCTCAGTGTCCTCAGCAGAGGGTCTGACTCCAGTGAGCTGGGGCTCTGGAAAAAAAGGACAGTAATGAACTAACTGGGGATGGGAAAAAACAAGAGAGCAGAGGCAGAAGAAAGGTAAAGGCGTGGAGGGGAGACAGCTGGGGTGCAGAGAGCCCCAGCAGATGCTTCTGCTGGTCCTTGCCATCTGCTCCCTTGGCCTGGAAATCTATCGTTCCTCCATGTGATTGGTAGGCCCAGTGCGGCAAGAGAATGGAGCTACTACAGACACAATTGAGTTCTTTAAGGAAAGCCAGGAGAAGTCTTAGCATGGCGCTTGTGGCGCTAAGGATCAGAGCTGAGGCAACCGCCCGGCCAGAGGCCTGACTAGAAAATGGGTCACCAAAGAACATACTCGGCTTGGATCCTGGATCCTGGAACGAAAAGCCTCGCAGTCCCAGCTGGTGGCCTCAGGGAGGCCCGACAAGTGCCCCAGGCCTCATCCCTCCATGGATTCTCAGAGCAGGTATGCCCCAGTGGTCAGCTTGTTCGGGCTTCCATGAGCCCAGGGGGCAGGCAAACGCCAGAGCTGGATTCCAGATGCAGGATCCCACAGAAAAGGCTACAAAGCACCTCTGGGTTTTATCTATCATTTGGATCCCAGCCCAGGGAAGTATATAAATGAGATGTGTGGCCCGTCTTGTGGTTCAGGGTTAGCTCCATCATCATGGCTGCCTGCTGTGGGATGCCACCACCAGCAACCTGCTCACACACTGTGGAACTTGTCTCTCCCAGCTGTCTCTTTCAAAAGGAACTTTGAAACAGGCCTCACTATGTCAAGGACAACATCATGAATTGTGCTGTTTAATGACTATTTTTTAATTTGTATGTATTTGGCACAGGGTCTAGAGGGCCTCACTATACAGATCAGACTGGTAGTGCTCCTCCAGTTTTCAGCCTCTCCGGCACTGGGATTACAGGTGTGTACCACCATGCCTGGTCTTGGTGGGCAGTTCAGTGTGCCCGAAGGCATGGTTGGTATAGCACAAAGGGGATCGAACCTCAGTCCCTGCACTTGCTTAAGCAGGCACTTAGTTCACTGAGCCATCTCGCTGGCCCTTAAGTGCTTTCTTTGACAAGGAGAGGAACACTGTGGAGACTCACAGTTTGCCAAGGATGTCTCCCTTGGTTCAGACACTCATGACCAGGCTCCTCCCAAGTCAGTCTCAGAGCCATGGGTCCTCTGTCTCCTCAGGGCGGTACATCAGACACAACAGGATACCTGCACAGCCAGACACTCCCTGACCCATCTTCCTGCCCCTCTGCCTTCCTCCCTGGAAGAAAGTTCTGACCTCATTCTTAGGCCCCTGCAAAAGCTACTAGAGCTCTCCGTGCTCCACTCTGGCACACACTACAGTTTCCCAAGGAGCCCGGTACAGACTGAAGCTCACTAGCCTCCCTGCAGAAATCAGAGCTCGTCACAGGAAAAGGCCCACAAAGGGGCGTTCCATAGCCACCCTAGTGGCTCCAAGGCACTTCTCCCTCGTCCTTGGCCTGGCTCTGTGCCTGTATCCCAGCCCCTGCCACGCCTCTCTCATCGGAATTCTCCACAGAGCTCACACCCTATAGGTGTGATAGTATTTCACACCTCTCTGGCCTGAGACCCCCCAGAGGAAGAGAGGGTTTGCTCTGTTTTCAGACTTAGGGACTCTATAGCAGGACCCTTCCAATGGCACCTGGGTGGCTACGGTAAATCAGACACCACGGCTTAGTCCCTCAGTCCTGCTAGCAGATCTCCTCACCTACCATGATGGACCAAAGGGAGATGCCAGGCTACAGCGGGTAGTCGCATGCCACAAGCACTCTGGGAACCTGTGCTCCAGCAGAGAGAGAAGGGGAGAGAGACAAATTGGCCTCTTGAGAGAAATTCAATAGAAGTTAACAGAAACTACTCCTAAGGCCAGCCAAGGCCTGCCTCTCCCCAGCCAGGTGATTTGTGTCGCAGCAACAACTGATGTCATCTGTCAGGATGCTACAGTCGGATCTAAAAGGCCCCCAAAGGCATACGGTCTCAGAAACAGGGCTTTGGAAAGGCGCTCAGATCCAGTGTGCCAAACCCCTCAGTGGAGCAATCTGTTGATGAGTTCGTAACTGTTGGGAGGTGAGGCCTAGATGGAGGAGGTGGGGGATGGGAGGCATGACCCGGACGGGCGCACTTCCGGCTCCAGGCCCCGCGTTTCCCTCTGGTCTTTGTCCACGCCTTCTGCTTCCTGGCTTCCATGAGGTAAGCTGCTTTGCTCTGCCTTGCCTTTCGACCAGGAGGCTTCTGTCTGGGACAGAGATTGCCCTGAATCGAGCCACCTAAAACCTTGGTCAAAAATAAAATCTTCTCTGCTTTACATTGTGTGTATCAGATACTTTGTCCCAACAACAAAAAGCTGGTTAATACACAGCATTACCAGACGCCAGTCACGTCCCACGTCCCACCGTCCCTTTCCACATCAGCTAAGTCCACTGCAGTCGAGCAGCCAAGTCATCCCCACCCAGCGTCATTCTAGCCACGAGCCCAGAGCAGCCACCTGGGGTGGCCACACTCTCTGCCTGGCTACAACCTAGCGAGGCACTCTGGGCCTCGCTGCTCCAACTTCTGAGAGGCTGAGCCGTGAAGGAAAACACGCTCACCTGAAGATGTTTACTCATTCTTACCACTGAAAATAAAAAAGAAAAAAAATGACTATGTAAAATAATAAGGATTGATGTCACTGATTCTTTTTCTTAGCACAGCCCCTCAATTCAGGATGAGGATTTCAGCATAGCAAATAGCAAGTCATCCGTTTACAAAGTCAGGCTATGCCTGAGATACTCATGTCAGTGCTTTCTGAAATTCCTCCTGGAAGCCATTTGCCAGGCAGAAAGCACACCTAAGGAATAAGCTGAGCATTGCTCGGACTGAGGGGACAAAGGAGGTTACTGAGTCACGAGGCTGTCACTCCTCAGCTCCAGGTCCCGCTCAAGGTTGCAGTGTGTGCACACCTAAGACAAATGGCCTGTGCTTTCTTTCCTTTGCTGGGCATAGATAAGAAATCTCCATTTCCTTCAGCTCAACAACAGAAACACTGCTTCAGACCCTAGAGGGATGGATGAGGGGGCAGCCTGTCGTGGGCAGCTCTGGACCAGAGAAAGATTCCCAGCCCCTTCACCTCTGGCCGCTGAGTGGCAGTGAGAGTGGGTGGGGTGCAGAGGTGTTTGCTGGGCAAGTCTTATCCTCCTCCTCTGCAGCTGGTACCTGGCTCCATTCCTACATAAGGAGACCAAATTGGCAGATTTCTCAAACACATCATAAGGCAAAAAAGGCAAAAGGCAAAAAAGGTGGAGTTTGCTGTCAGGGTCAGTAACATGTACAGAAAATGGGTCTCATGATGTTAAAACAGGAAGAAAATTGTTGAGAAAACTGGAAGTGTGTGTGTGTGTGTGTGCGTGTGCGCGTGAGATGGTAAACTCTTCTCAGTTGGTTTTTCAATGTTGAATGAATTCAATTTCCAGAGCACATGCACCCCAGTGTGTCAGCCCTAGGAGCCATGCTCCCTAGATGGATGGGTTCCCTGACTATAAAATGAAGACAGAACGTGAATTTTCAGTGGAATTGCAGTCGTTGCTGCCGTTTCCCACCCCTGCGGCTTCCCTGGCATCTATAGCTTCTGGGGCCCTCAGTCCGCTTCCCTCGGCCTGAAGGGGGGCACCTCTTGCATTTCCCAGCTGGCTCTGTTCTTTGCCCTTTCCAAACACAACTGACTCACCGCTCCTGCAGGAGCCAATCCGTGTGCAGCACTACCGAGAGCTCTTCCTCCTGGGCTCTCCCTGCACTCTCAGTCGAATCCTGGGTCTTTCCTCAGGTTCCACTGGAGTGACGACAGCCAGGTTGCTGCCTGAGTGACACTGCCACAGGATGGCGCGCAGCCTTGGCTTCTCACACCAGTCTTTACAGACTTTCCCAGGGTACACTGCCACCCTTTAGAACTTCCACGGCTGCCACATAGACTTCCTCTGCTGTCGGAGGACGCTCAAGACATGGGCTCCTGGTTAGGCCGAGGGCCTTCATCAAGAGGCCTGGGTGATGATCAGAGTGGCATCCAACTAGTCGTCTTGGCGGGCCAAAGGTCACAATGTGCAGAGAGCAACTTGGTGAGCACAGCCCAGAGCTCTCACCTTTGATGCAACTGCCATCATTAAATGGCCGATTCCGCGTTATTTTATTAGGAGCACTGTGTAATTCTCAAGAATGTGCATTGCAATTCAGTTTTTAACAATAATCTTTATTTTTTTTATTTTTATTTTATTTTATTTTATTTTGTCTTTTTGAGACAGGGTCTTGCTATGCAGTTGAGGCTGGCCTTGAGCTCACTTTTGTAGCCCAGGCTGGTCTCGAACTCACACCAATCCTCCTGCCTCAGCCTCCCGAGTGCTGGGATTACAGGCGTGTGCCACCACACCCGGCTCTAACAATAATTTTTAAAAAGCACAGACATAGTGCCAGTTTCATGCCAAAGCACTCTGCACTCCTTAAATAGACTCCTTCCCAAGGGAAATCAGCTGCCTGCCCTGCACAGTATTCCTTGGTCCCCCTGCCCCCCACGTACTTACACCAGCTCTTGACCCGAGGCTGGCGTCGTCCCTTCAGAAACACATCAGGTCTCCTTAGCTGACCTCTTTGGACTCAGTGCTCACCTCGCCCTCCCATGAATGACGACATGGCCTACAAGCTCATCCTGCTGCCTTAGTGCCCCCACCCCACGTCCACTTTGGGCCACACCACCAGCAGGAGCTCTTTGGAGCCTTCCAGCCTGGCATGCTGCTGGGCATGTAGGGATGGTCCAGGTGGGTGACACACCTGTCCTCCATGGCTTTATTACCAGATGAGGGTGCCAGGCAGGACCAGCAACACCTGTGGTGTAGTTTTCTACATAAGGCTTCTCAGAATGCACCATGATCTTAAGCAGGTTAGGAACTTCTGGTCCTTACCACACAGCCCAACTCCTAGACTTCACAGCAGATTTGCAGAGTGTCAAAGCTTTTCCGTGGCTCTCATCATATTTTCTACCCCTGGGCTCCAGCTCTACTCAGATACCTGCCATTCCCCAGACTGGACTTACCACTTCTCACTGCTGAGAAAGCAATGGAAGGTCCTCTGTCAGGAAGAATTCTGGCTGTGCTGTCTGCGGAGAAAACATTCCAAGCCCAAGCCTGCTTATTTGGAGAAGCCCTTCCTCGCCTCAGCCCATAGGCTCGGTCACCTCCACCTCCACAGCCGGTGTTGCATTTATCAGCCCCTGGTAGTGACAGGTTCTGTCCCCGAATGGACATGGAACATCTACAACAGGCATCACATTTTCCTTCAGTAACTCCGATGCTGAGCTCAGTGCGTGAACACTGTAAGTACTCAGTGAAGACTTACAGTCCTCACCGTCCCTTCTAAATGATCTCAGAGCCTCTTACACACTTCTCACAGCTGATGAAAACGAGGAAAGATCCTTTGAAAGAATCTTGTTGGCCAGCTAAGCACACGTCCAGCTTGGCTCAACACAACACAAAATCATTAAATTTCTGGCTCTCGCATTTTTATATCACATTGAGCCAAAAGCTGGCCTTTTCTTAAAGAAACCGAAATGGATAGACTGGTAACACCTCCAACACACACTGAGCTCTAGCGAAGGCTTGCAGTGTTGGCACAAAGTAATTTATTGAATAACTGAGACACTTAATCATGTGCCACACTGAGCTAAGGAAGAGAGAATGCTGACTCAAGAAGAGTGGAAAATTAAAGGCCCCGTTACCATGCCAGAGCGCTCTCTGTCCCGCGTATAAATGTTCAGCTGCTTATGAAGGCTGTTTCCAGGGTCAAGAAAAACCATATGGTGAAAACAAGGTGTCGGTTACAACCAACGACGTGATCAGAGATGATGCAACTTTTTTTTTTTTTGTCTTTTTGAGACAGGGTCTCGCTATGCAGTTGAGGCAGGCCTTGAGCTCACTTTGGTAGCCCAGGCTAGTCTCGAACTCGCACCGATCCTCCTGCCTCAGCCTCCCGAGTGCTGGGATTACAGGCATGCGCCACCACGCCTGGCTGAGACGATGCAACTTTTGAGCTGACTGGAAATCTCATGCTGGACATGGAAGTGTCTTTTTCATTAGGGAACTTCACGAAGACTTTAGAGTTTCATTTTTGCTTATTTAGGAAGTGAACATATCTGATTCTCTTTGGAAGAGAATTCACACGCTTCTTAGTCATGAAAGCAAGAAGCACCCTCAGGCAACGTTTTGGTGGCCCAGATTGAGTTACTGTAAATCCCAGCTTCTTATTAATTCACACTGATTTCCTCCCTGGTAATTGTGAGAGCTTTGGCTTCAGAGGCTTAAGGTGTCTGAGGCTGAGCTCTGTGCCCAGTGCAAACTTGTGTCACCTGTGCTCTCTAGAAGTCCCAGGTCATGCCCTGGCCTGTACCCTGCCCACACAGGCCCAGGGCACAGGCTCGCACTCCACTGACAGAGACCGGGCAGCCTCCAGAGCCGCTAAGAGCAGGGCAACAGGAATCTGGCTTCTGAGTCTCTCCTTGCTGTCTGTAGAATGAGGAAAGAGCCGGGCGTGGTGGCACATGCCTGTAATCCCAGCACTTGGGAGGCTGAGGCAGGAGGATCAGTGCGAGTTCGAGACTAGCCTGGGCTACCAAAGTGAGCTCAAGGCCAGCCTGAACTGCATAGCGAGACCCTGTCTCAAAAAGACAAAAAAAAAAAAAAAAAAAAAAAAAGAATGAGGAAAGCATACACAAGAGATGAAGGGCTCAGGCAGACTTTGCAGCCGCAGAAGTCCTGTGTTCTGATACAGGGTCTCTGAGCTGGGCTCATGGAGCAGTGAGGTCGCTAGGACCATTTACTTTATGTCATGAAGAATGCTAGAGGGCTCTCATCTCACGTGACCATCTCACCTTATTTCAAAAACAACACAGCCTGTGATGGACAAGTGTGCTCCGCAGCAAGTGTAAGGTACAGAACTACTAAGCATCCTAGGACAGCTGCCCTGTGGGAGAAACTGCAGGTGTAGCCGAGGCCCACTGGGGCCCTCTGGCTCAGTGTACCCTGCTCACCACACAGGATGTGGGCCACCCCCAGGACTCTAGCACCCACAACCCATGAGGAAACAGTCCTTCCCATTGGAAGGTTTCCTTCCTTCTTTCCTTCCTTCCTTCCTTGCTTCCTTTTTTTTTTTTTTTTTTTTTTTTTTTTTTTTTTTTTTTTTTTTTTTTTTTTTTTTTTTTTCTTTTTTGTCTTTCATGTATTTGGCTGTTACAAGGTCTCATTTTGCAGCTCAGACTCATAGTGGTCCTCCTATTTTCAGCCTGCTCAGCACTGGGATTATAGGTATGCTCCGCCATGCCTGGACTGGGTTGCCTTCTCAGTGTGCCCAGTGGCAGGGCCATGCGGCACCCAGTGCTGGGGATCAAACTCAGTCCCTTCTCTTTCCTAAGTAGGTGCTTAGTCTGCTGAGCTATCTCACTGGCCCTCCCATAGGAAGATTTTCACTTATGCAAAATTAAATTTTTCCATAGCAGCAATGTCAGACAAACTGAAATGGGGGTGAGGGGAGTGAGAGGTAAAAGAGAGGCCCCAGAGCTGGCCATCAAATCCTGCAGAACAGAATCTACCTTTGAGCTGGCTTCTCTTTACTGAGGAATACAGGTTATAGGCCCCCCTTCCTAGCCAGTGCTCTGAGGATGCGTCCCCCACAGTCAACCTGTGCTTGGGCTGTGGGCTAAGAGGTCATGGCCATCAAAGGGTCAGGGCCAAGGCTGGGGAGAGCAAGCAGCTCTGCAGAGCAGACGGATTAAAGCCTGAAAACACCAGTTCCTTCTGGGGTGAGAGACCGAATAAAAGGACACAGTGTAAAGGCCATCCAACATAATACATTGTATTCAAGTGGCTGAGTGATAAGGCATACAAAATTCTTGAGAAGCAAAGTGGAAATAAATTTCCTCCCTAGTACAAAATCCACTAATGTGCAGTTGAAAATGTCCACATAGATTTAAGGATATTAATAACCAAAAATTATGCCTGCATCTATAGAAAAAAAATTAAGCGACTACTTTTGAGTTCCAAGTGGTGGTGGCCAAGGAAGCCCACACTGCTTCCAGCCTTGAACCAAAGTTCAAGTCCTGAGGTCCTCGGGCTAGTGTATGCCAAGCCTCTGCCCATATCCTCTACTCCTCTTCATGACAACCCATGTGGCCCCGTCATTTTCCGCTCATGAAGATTGGAATCACACATACACCTGAGCCTGGGCATCCTGAGCCCCAATCAGACCCTGGTCCTTCTGCCCCACATTGCTCACCCTGAGCCCCAGACTGCTCAGCGTCCTGTGGAAATGAGAAGCCCCATCCTCCTTGACTTCCTGGGGCTACTATATCCAGGCCGAGGGAAGCCGTGGTGCAGAGAACCCTCAGCACTGGGCCTCGGGCATCGCTGACGAGCCCCTCCACAGCTCTCTCCACCATCCACTCACCCCTCCACTTCACGCTTCACCGTGCTGAGTTCTGGGCACCGTATGACCAGCAGGCCTTCCAGGAGCTGTTGACTGCTGGAGCCACTCATGCACCGAGCTCTGGTGTTCCTGTGCCAGCCTTTCCAAGAGACAGGATTCAGTGTTGCTGGCACCTGGATCTAGGACTCCAAAAAACATCACCCTGCATGCTTCACCCAATTAATCCTTGAATAAAACACCTGCCCCGCAACTTCAGGCTTTTAGCCCATAACCAAGCATCAAAATTTCCTTCAAAGTCTTGCTACTCTCAGTGGAGCTTGTATTTGCTTTGGAGATAAATTGGCTTCCTCCGTCCTTTTGTTACTTGATACAATACACAGCAATAGACTTGCTTACATCTCTCCTTGATTGTATTTGAAAGATTTGAAAATAGATCCATCCTTTAAAAATATTTCACATTGTCCTTATTTGAGTGGCAATCAATGTAAAAGAATGTTTGTTTTTCTAAAATACATTGTTAAGTGTTTTTATTTCATAAGCTTCATCAATTCCTTTGAAGTATTTATATAGCTGAAAGCAAGACACAGAACCCACATTTCTGGCAGTGAGCCGGCTACAGTAAGAGTTCAAAGGCTGTGAACCACATCAAAACTCTCCGGGTGGAACACCTGGATGGGATGGACCTTGACAGGTGAGGTTTGGGGAACAGCACCCAGTACTGAAAGAAGAAAAGGAGGCAGGTTTGGTAATCCCCGGACGAGGGATCTCACGCCCATATCCGGCAACAGCTGGAAATCTGCCCCACCTGCCTCTGCTAGAGAAACAATAACGTATTACAAACCTCTACTGTTTCAGATATGGTTGATCTGAAATCCTAACCATAAAGAATATCAGCCAGCATTCCTCTTTGGTAGGCAAAAATGCAAGTGACAAAACAACAGAAAGGTAATCACCCAAAGTAGACCTTGGGTACATCTGGGGTCTGCTCCTGAAATTAACAGCATGCTCGATGTACCCAACTTGCTATCACTGCCCAGAGATGGCATCCAGAGAGAGAGGGAGAGAGGGAGAGAGAGAGACAGAGACAGAGATAGAGAGACAGAGACAGAGGGACAGAGAGAGAGAGAGAGAGAGACAGTGGGGCCCAGCGACTAAGCTGGGGAACAGTAGGGAGGCCCTGCCTTGGCTTCAGCTGCACACAGCAGCTGTCCCTGGACCAGCGATGGACGGGCTGTGACCTGGTCATGGTACTGAAAATAGGAGAGACTCAGCGATGAGCCACAGCAGCCTCTTTTTTAGAAAAAAAAAAAAAAAAAAAAAGTGGTTTTGGGGTCTGTAGGTGCAGTGTGGTAGTTGCCTAGCTTAGCTGTCTGGTCTAGAGGCTGCTTTCTCACCTTGGTCTGCACATCATATTCCTGGTGCTGGGTTTGGCTCCCCATTCCATTGCTTCATGCCCTGTCTGTGTTATCCAAGCCAGGAGGAGCCCAGGTCCATGTGTGAATCAAGGTGTATTTCTGGCTCATGGATCGCTACCACTAGTGTCTGTGGCGCATGCTCAAGAATGGATTCATTCACAAGGCGCAGGTGAGTGATAACATCAGGAGATCACTTAGTCAGGCGAAATTGACAGAATCACTCAGGTTATCCTGCAGACCTAGCTGCTTGCATGTCACATCATACAGATTTGACCTCTCGCTTTGGATGGCACATAACAGATAGAACATATTTGTATGGATTCTGGCTTCATTGATTTATTCATTTAAGCACTTAAAAAAGTGTGCACTGCACTGCACTGCACTGAGTGTTGAAGGAGAATAGTAACTACTTCATAGGGTGCCAGCCACATGGCTTGTAATTTATAGGCATTGTCGGTCTCCCTCACAGGAGCCATCTAAGTCGAAGCGATCAATCTCATTTTAAAGAAGAAAAATGCAATGGTCTCGATTTTAGGCCACTTGGCCAAGGTGATATCTGAGCTGGAATATGAACCATGCCTAGACCCAAAGTCCAAGCTCTGAGGCACACCCTCGACTAACTACTGATGCAGGAGATAAAACTACCTGGATGAGCTGAGTGGAAAATTGAGGCCACTGCATTTCGGCTAGGCACAAATGTCCTTCTATAGAACCAAAAGGAAAAGCGATTACTCTTAGGAAAATGGACCAGGAAGTCTTTGTGGAGACTGAAGCATTGGAGTTGAGCCTTGAGGTACTGGAGCTCATATAACGAAGACAAAGAACTGAAGAACCAGAGGCTGAGCAGGCTTAGAAAGTAGCAGGAGATAGTCAAAAGATGATCTGGAACATGTAGGGTTTATTTTTTCTGGAGATAATAGAAAAATATTAAGAAGACAAATCTTTATCTTAGTGGACATATTCATTCTCATTTTGGAGCATAACTTCCCTAAATGCAACTCAAACATCATAAATGAAAAACACTTATTGGCTGGATGTAGTGGTCCATGCCTGTAATCCCAGAACTCGAGAGGCTGAAGCAGGAAGACTGTTGCATGTTCAAGATCAGCCTGGACTACAAAGTAGGCTCAAGGCCAGCCTGTGCTACATACTGAGATCCTGTCTCAAGAAGACAAAGACAAAGAAAAAGATCTATTAAATGAGGGAGAGGAGGGTAGTTTCAGTTGTGGTCCCTTGCTGCTCCTAAACCTGCCTCCTTGGGAGGTCACATGGGGTCTTTTTGGTTCAGCTGTGTGCCCAGCAACTCTGATAGAACTGACCCCATAGCCCCTGGGTGGACCACTCATAATCTCTGATTCAAGTTAAGTTTACCAAATTTGCCAAAACTCTGGGGCTGCCTCCCATCTACACCTATTACTGCTAGAAACATGTGCTGCTGTCAGCACACATGACCCTGAGGACCTCTCTTCGTCACTTGTCTGTCCACCCAGCAGCAGTCACTGGCAGGTATTCAGCAGGGTGCTGAACACAGAGCAACTCTGAAAACCACATTTCAGCCTAACTTTCCAAAGCACAGTGGAGCTGGTATAATTAAGTGGACACAGAAAACACAAGGATTGGTCCTCACTTGGTGCCTGGGTAGGGGCTCTGGAAAGTGTCACAGGACAGCAGCTCTCCGACGGACATCCCACAACTGATTTGTCTGGGGATGATGAGGGGCTGTGTTATTACAGCTAAATCCATCCTGACTTATCTAACGGCCTGGCCTTCTACAGAGACAAGCACAGAGCTCTGTCTACACATGGCAGGTCTGATGGGTTGCGGGGGAGGGTGGGTACGTGCCAGGTCCACAAGGCACAAAGGTCCTGAGGTCCGGTGCAGCAGCAGCGCCGTGTCAGGCTGGGTACACTGCTCTAGGTTCATGCACAGAACTCTGCCTGAACTATGAACATCAAGCGGTGGTGGGGGTCGGAGGCTGTCCTGGCATCTGCATCTCATTATTTCATGCCTGCCCTTACTTAACACCCCAGTTTTGGAAAGACACCACCCCCCACACACATGCACACAGTTTAAACAGGCACGCTGCTTATGTTTCAGAGTAACTCATCTGCCTCTATGCAGCCCCTCCAAAACCCCAGCCAAGGGCCACTTGGGGTCAAGGGCAGAAGTGACTGGACAGAGACAATAATTTCTCAAGCACATGAAAATCCTTTGCCAATTTTCCTTCAACTCACCATATTCTCATTCACTGTGCCACCACCTGAGCTCAGGGTTGTAGTCTTTTCTTGAGCTTTCTGGAACAAACCCCTCACCAGAGTAGTCATAACTCAAGACAAGTCAATAATGTCATTCTGCAGGCATCATTTGCTAACATTTCTAGAAAGATTTACCACTCCTGGAAGGAATTAAGTCAGGTCCGGCACCGTGTCCATGAGCTTGGCTCTGCCTCAGCACCCTGTGGCGTACCCAGCTTTGCCCAGATGGTCCCAGGGAACAGAAGGATTGGCCCCGCTGGCCCCTGGCTCCAGAAGCTCTGTAGGTCAGGATACTGACACTGCAAATCCTCACAGTCCTCCCTGGGCACCTGCATGGGTCTTTTTCCCGGTTGCTGAGCTCCCAGCTTGTACCCTAGTCTGTCCCCTGCCCAGGAAGACAGGGAACCGGAGACCCCAGAGGGCAGCATCGCTGCACTGCCCCGCCGGGAAAGGAGTTGACGCAACTGGAATCACTCTCTGGAAAGGCTCCAGTATCAACCACTGTGTGTGCAGCTCTGCCCACACCAGCTGGCGCACCTCTTCTGGACTACGTGCGTATAGGTAGCCCTGTCACAGTTCCCTTTGCATGTCGCCACCCGCAGACAAGCAGGCTCTGCTCTTCTTGTCACCGAAAGAGAAAGCAAGAGCTGCTTCTGTGGTCCCCAAGTTCAGCTAGGTACTCTGGGGGGAAGGGACGCCCTGCGGGCTACTGACCCAGGGTCGCGAGCTCCCCCATGGCATCAGGTGCGCTGCTGAGGTGGCAGGGACCCTACTCTGACCCCACTCAGAGCCCCAGCGCGGCCGACTCTCCTGTAAGGCGGAGTCCCCGGCCTGCTCCAGCCGCCCGGGGCACCCGGCTACAGCAGGGATGCACGGCCACCGATCGCACCGCGCGTCGCTCACCTCTGGAGGGCTGGTGCTGTCGCGCGGATCGCGCCGCCGCAGCTCCGCATCTCCTAGGCGGCCACCCGCCGCCCTCTTGGGCGCCCCGTGGTCCCCGCCTGGCGTGAAGGAACGTAGAGGGAACGCGTGCAGGCAGCGGGGTTCTGGCGCCGCCTGCGACGCCTCTTGCCTCCCGCTGCCCGCAGCCTAGCAGGAAATTTGTCCGGCCAGTCCCGCCGCCTACTCGGCTGTCGCTCGGGCTCTAGTTGGTGGCGGGGGCGGGGGCTCTGACTGCGAGGAGCGGGGGCGACGCCTGGTGCCCGGCAAGGGGAGCGCACCCAGGGCTCCCGCCCTTACCGGGTGGTGGCGCCGCCCACAGGGCAGGAACTAGAGGGCCTGGAAACACCCAAGCTCCCTGGAGATCCCTTCCCAGGCTGTTGCCCTTTTGAGGACTGAGGGGGTGGGGGACTGCCCCCCCCCCTCTGAGCCCACCCAGGTGCATTGGGAGGGTGCCATGGTGCGCCGAGCATTCATACCACCAGGGAAAGAAAAGTCAAAGCCCTTCCTGTCCAGCGTTGGCTCTGGGCACCAGGAAGTGGAATGACCGGAGAACTGCTCCAGGTCCTGCAGCTGGTGGCAAAGAGCTACGGCACCAGTCAATACTCCTGTGCTAGAAGAAATCAGCGCTAAGAACTCTCCTGAGAGGGAGCGGGGGTGTCCTGTGGTCCTGCTGGAGAGGACTTCTTCAGGGTCAGTAAGGCAATTTCTGGCGAAGTTAACCATACAAGAAGAGACACCTGAGGAATAGTCTGGGCCGGCTGTCCTGAGGATTTTCCTAGTGATTTAATTGTGACTTTTGAGAGATTTCAGAAAGGAGGAAATTCATATCCAAGGGCTTATCTGGATTTTGAAGTTCTGTGTTGTGTCCTGTGTTTGGCCCAAGTCCCAGCCATCATGAGGGATGCTGCATACTGTGGTGGGGACCATGCTCATTAGGCTTATGAATGACTAAGGGATGGATGGATGGATGGATGGTTAGAAAGGATCCCTTGGGGGTTTTATCCAGCTCACATCAGTAGCTACTGAAGACTCTTTAGACGCTTGGGTCCTGTTGGGGACAGAGCCACAGAGGCAAAGACTGAAGACAGCCAAGCAAGACCTTACTGACTGAAACCCTTGGCTCAGCTGCTCGGACTGACTTTCCTTCCACACAAAGTACGGTGAAGCCAGCCAAGGTGAGCTCATTCCTTCCCCGCCCTGTGTGCACCTGCCCATGGGGCCTTTACAGAGTTGTAAACACCATCACCTACCAAGAACTCAAAATTTTGCAGCTCTGGGGTCCTGTCCTTCAACCTGAGGCTTCTGAACTCTTGTCTCTTCCTGGCACTCAGACCTAACTCTGGCTCTCGCCCGCAGCCGTTCCTAGCTCTGCTTCCACTGCTGCTTCTAATCCGTCTCCCAGTCTACTTGTTATGTAGCTTCTCAGTGTTCCCATGACGTCACCCTTCTCCGCCCTCACCTGTCCTCCACTTCAGTGCTCCCCTAGCTTCAGACGGATCCTCGCTTAACAGCATCCAGTCAGAATCAATCCCCAGCTGCCATGTGGCTCTGCCTGCCTTGCCAGCTGATGCCAAGCTCGCACTCAGCTGCTGCAGCTATTGCTCTTTTCCCTCAGTGCAGAGCTAAGCTCCTTCCGTCCTTGCTGCCTAGGGCTCTTCCTCCTTTGCACTTTTTGCCAAATGCATTTAAAAGATGACCCCGTCCTTTCTGCCACTCCCTTTCCCAGTGTTCAACATGGTGTAAGATTATTTATGAGTTTATTAGCTCCTTTAGGGTCTGTTGTTCCATTTCCCTTGCCCCCAGGGCTGAAGCTGCAGCACCCAGGCTGCCCATCTCCAGCCTTGAGCTCCTAACCCATTCCATAGCCAGGAGGTTCTCAATGAACACATACGGGCTATCAGAACAGAAGAGGAAGGGCCCGGCAGGCAGCAGCAGGCAGCCTCATTGCGGGGGAACACATTCTGTGTGTGTGCGGGCAGGTCCTTCTGACCATGCCCTCAAGGCCCAGCCCAGATTGGATGGAGCCGGGTGGCCCTATGATGTCACTCAGCTCTGGATTTTCCTGCTGTTACAGCTGCACAAGGAGACTATATACAAGAAGGCAATGACTTCAAAGCTCTGATAAGCACAGCTTTGCTTGTTAGCACTGCAGGGCTGGGGAGGCAGACACTGTGATCCGCCACGAGAGAAACGTGTCGCCTCTGTCAGACATCTGCTGCTGGAAAGTGAACAGCCTAGGGACCATGATGTGGAGGCAGATGGCATTTCTGTCCTGATCACATCCTCCCTGCTGGACCCCAAAGATTCTTCGAGGAATGAAGCAGTGTTCCTTAACATCTTCTGAAGACTACACATTTGTTGTGTAGAGAAGCAGGCAGCACGGGCACTTATAGCAGAGTTGTACAGAAGCCCCTTTATCCTTTTTTTTTTACCACCTTCATTCCTCTCACCTGGTTCAGGTCCCTTTTGGTATCAGAATTAGTTCCTCTGTTTTCATCCAGGCTCTAAGAGCATGTCTTGCCTCTTGCTGAATATGTAACTACTGTCTGTCTGAGGCATAGCCCTGCTCCAAGGCTACAGCTTGCCCTCCCTGCCCAAGCACACCTCAGACCCGCCTGATGCCATCCACTTGTCTAATCTCCAAACTCCTCCATGCCTGACCACCAGGAGCAGCTCTGAGCCATTGGCTACTGTTCCAAATGGTATTCCTGGGACTATTAGTATCTCCGGTAGGTGATACACAGGAGGCTCCGGTAAGACTTCTACTCCGGTAGGTCTTATACTGAGAGCTGAGGCCTTTATATTTCTTTGCAAAACTGGACAATGTTTATCATGCTTACTTGCCTCTATGGGAATGCAAATGGATAGGCTAGAAATGCTCTTTATGAGAATAAGCAATAAAAAGGAGACATTGATGTGTGAACAGCAAATAGGAGTTTGCATTTAAACAGTATACAGAAATATTGACATAAAATAATTCAAGTGAAGGAGAAAAGAAATCAGGTTTTGGCAATTGGCTATGAGATGAGATAAGGAAAATGCAGACTGCATTGGCATCTTTTTGACCTTTTCCAGGACCTGCCCCCTCCATGAAGGGACTCAGTTATTCAGATCTCTAGAATGTACCAGAATTAATAACTCTAATGGATTCAGATCTTTTCATTTTTATATCATCACAATTCCCTGTCTTTTTCCATGTTATACCTAAATATAGTGATTACTCCCTAAAATTCATGGCAGTCCTTTACTGGAATACTCCTGTACTTGTGCAAAAAAGTCATACGTTATTCCATGCCCTCACAATATTTTAATTATTTTACTGGATTGTTTTTATTGATGAATAATACACATATACTGTACAAATCAAGGTACACATACTGTACCTATCAGCCAAGGTTTTTTTGCTTAACTTCTCGACAGTGTGGTAGGATGCAGTGTGGCCTTCCAGTTTGGAGAAATCAATAAGACCGAAAATAAATATATAAAGAAATGGTTTTCAGACATCGGACCTCAGGCAGCATATAGATTTGACTCCTGAGAAAAAAAAAAGAAGCGAATGAGATGAGAAAAGAATTTCCCATGATGTTTTCACAGGAGGACTTCCAGGTTGGTCTGGAAAATCAAAGTGAAAACGACAATCTTCTGTAAAAAAGTGACCAAATTTTGGGGTAGGGGGTGCAAGGTGGCCTGAATTGAGCATGAGTGCTAGAGAGGACAGAGCTGCAGGGCTCACCTGTGGAGACGAACGTAGAGCGGTAGTCTTTGAATCTGTGGCTGATTCTCATGTACACACACAAAAGAACAAGCCAGTGAAGAGCTGAGATCCAGCCGCTAGAAAGCAGTGCGACAAACATTTCAAGGAGTTTACACAGGCTGGGAAGCAAAATCTTACATCAGGATGAAGGAAAGATCGACACAGATACAGTCATCTTCTGCTCTAATTTTCTTTTCTTTTTTGTTTAAAAATAAAGTTTCTATTTAAACATTCATTTTGTATTTTATTATCACACCTCATATATGCAAATATGCATGCAATACCAACAAACACGTTCTTCTGTGCATGTGTTTATATTCTAATTCTAGAGTAATTTTTTTTTTGTGGGACTGGGGTTCAAACTGACGGCCTTGCACTTGCCCAGCAGGCACTTGTGCCTCGGAGCCATCTCCCCAGCTCCCTTATATTCTAATTCTTTAGTCTGCTTTTCAGTAAAATAAAACTCAGGAGCGGGGTGTGGTGGCACAAGCCTGTAATCCCAGCACTTGGGAGGCCGAGGCAGGAGGATCAGTGTGAGTTCAAGACCAGCCTGGGCCACAAAACTGAGCTTAAGGCCAGCCTAAATTGCACAGCAGACCCTATCTCAAATAAATAAATAAATAAATAAATAAATAAATAAATAAATAAATAAATAAATAAATAAAAATAAAAATAAATAAAATTCAGGCCAGCAAGATAGCTCAGCCAACTAAATTATAATTTTCAAAGAAGAAACCAATAGAATTTATTAGGAAAAGGCTAACCCTTTCAAGAAATCAACCTCCAACTATCACATTAATAGACTTCAGAGGAGGCTCGCTTTTCCCCCCTCCCACCCTCCAGTAGCTCCTCTTCGAATTCCTCTTTCCTGTAACTGCTGCCCTCTGCTCTGATGCTAATAAAGGCTGATGACTATGTTTCTGTAAACAAAGTCCTATGATATCCTGGAATTTGTCTTCTTGCAAGGGATACCAATAAGGTTGACAGATATGTTATTGTGAACTGTCCTATGACAATCTAGAATCTACCTTCAAAGGTAAGTTGTAAAATTATCACTGAGTAAACAGTTGTCTTGATATTGCTTCTATAACTTCGTTTATAACCCTTTCCAGTTTTGTGCCAACCCTCTTTGACAAAATGTATACAACAGGAGCCCTTTCCTCTGTTCAGGACCCAGCCCTTTGGATACAAGTCTGCGGAATTGATGTTCTAGAATATTCCTCTACTTGTCAAGAAAAAAACATAGCCATACCTTATCCTAGGTCTTTCACATATTTTAATAATTTTTATGGGATTGTTTTTATTAGTGAATAATACACAAACAGCTTGTATATATCCTAGTGTTTTTCTCACAGTCTCTCTGGACTTCAATTCTGCAACAGTGTAGCCACATTTCTAAAAGTGAGGCTTAGTCTTACCTCATCCTGTGTGTTTGCACTAAAGGAAATAGACAATAACACTAAATGTAAGAATGAAAATTATAAAATTGCTACAAGAAAACATAATAAGTATATTTGCAATCTTGAGGTAGGCAAATATTTCTTAATGTGTCATTTAAAGCATAAAGTAGAAGTGAAAAACTGGACCAGAAAATTTAAAAATTTTGCTCTTGGAAAGATGTTAAATGACAATTTATACATTATGTGTAAAAACCTATGAGATCTAGCCAAAACTACAATAGAGGAAAATTTAGTTTTAACATGCTTTCATTACTGATGCAAACAAAAATAAAGGAAACAAAATATCAGTTTCAAAATATTAAAAAGGAAAAGCGAAATAAAGAATGGCAATATTAGTGGTAAAATAAAATTCTGTGTCAAAACAAAGTAGCACAATACAGATAAGTAAAAAAGAACAAAGAATAAATTGAAATCTAGCTCTAGAACTTCCTGAGTTCTAGTTAAGCCTATATTATAATAAAGAGTATCACTTTTCTGTCTTAAGAAATTTTGAATACATATGTATAAACTTTATAACTTTGAATTTAGAGCACCTTATCAAACAAGTATAAGGTGTAAAATAAAATATTCAAGGCAGGCTAGATAGTTCTGCGGACTAAAACACCTGCCTATGCAGAGTGCAGTTGCTGGGGTTTGATCCCTGGCATACTGTGCTGGCCCCAACCCTAGGGAGCACTGAGATAGCGATTGAGACTGGACGTAGTGGTGTGTGCCTATAATCCCAAGGCTTGGGAGGCTGAAAACAGGAGAGTCATTACGAGTTCAATCTATAGTGAGACCCTGTACTAAATACATAAAAAATAAAATAAAATATTCGATTACATAAACATATTATACTTGAATCACAAAAGTGTATGTATACTTAAAATATATAAAGCTAATTGAAGTGCAAACAACAAAATGAATATATATATATATATACATATATACACCACACAAAATAGACAACAATTTTACTGCTCAAAAATTATAAGTGATAACAACAGCTCTATATAATAAATAAATGCTGTAAATAGAAAGGTTGTGTTATTAAAAATATACATGGATAATAAACATGTTAAGGTATGTTCACTGCCCATGATGTTAGAAACAATAATACCCACATCTGATTCCTATATGTCAGCTTATGAAAATTAAAGATATGGAAATGTTATGTGTCAGGGAAGTTATGGATCATGAGAACCCTAAGCGAAAGCCATATATATTGATATGATTTCAAGCTGGCCAACTTTCTTCTGGTATGCACATATATGTTGAATCAAAAATTCATCCCAAAGCAACAAATAGACCTGTTTAAAATTTTAAATACCTAAGGAATAACATCAGTGAAAAGCCAGATTCTACCTATATTTCCAGTAAGAAGGATTTGTATAAATACGTTGTATTTTGTGTGGTGACAAAAATGAACATTAGCATGAAAAGTATACCATGACAAATGTCTGCAATTTTTAAAAGCAGATTTTAAAATAGAACATGAAATAGGACTCAGTTTTCATATAACTGTGCCTATAGGCATAGAGATATAGCTGTAAAAGTCATTGCCAAAGCAAGAATAGGATTACTTCTTCTAGGGTGACTTGCTGATTATATTTGGTTTCTTTTTTATTCTTGCCATTTCTATGTGGATACCTTTATGTTGTGAGCATATATTTGTATCTTGATGCAAATTGATTTTCATCCAAGAGAAAGGACTAGAAGGAAATGACTACTGCAATTGTGCTCTACTCCTTAAGACTCATCAAAATAAATAGACTTACATGGAAAAAAAACCAGTTCTCCCAATAATATACAATGCTATGAAGATATAGTAAAATATGCACTATTGTTGTGTTATAGGAAAGGTGGGCAAATAGATATTTATTCTGTTATAAGCAACTTAGCATACATAGACAGCAGCTTCAGTGAAAATCCATGTTCTTCTACTCACTTCTGAAAATATAAGCAAGGAAACAATCAAAGATAGGGACAAAAAGTTTTATAGACGACAATGTTCATGCACTGTTCTTTTTCAATGATAGTTTTACAATTTAAAAATAAATGTCCTGGACTTCCAAGAAGATGGTGAGTGGTGAGCAGTGGAGAAAGCGCCTCTCCAAGATTTGGCGTCCACACACAGGAACACAGCAACATGAGGACGACCAGAAGTAGGCAGGTGGGTTCTCTGAATCCTGGAAGGATCATGTTACGGTTTATGTCTAGTTGTCCCCCCAAAACCTCACACAATCATGCGGTGGGGACTTCTAGAGTTTGAGACTTACCTCATGATCCCTGGGATTATGTGCTTCAGTACTGATGGGATTATGGTTCTGAGTACTTCGGGGATTATGGGTGTAGCTAAGGCAGGTAGGCTGAGGCCGAGAGACTGAATGTAATATAGAGAGAGACAAACTCGCGCTGTTGCTCTCTGTTCCCCTGGTTGTTCTACCACCTCTATCACCATTGTCACTGTTCCGCCACCATGAACTGCTTGCTCTCTGCCATGTGCCTCTCTGTCTTGGATCCAGCCAAGTACGGACTGAAACTTCCAGTAACTGTGAGCGGAATAAACCTTTCCTTCCTTCATTTTGGGTGTCAGGTATTTCTCCCAGCAATGACAGAAAAGTACCCGAGACAGATCAGAAGAGAGAATTGCAGCCCAGGTGAAAGTGAAGAAAGAAACTGCCATGAAGGAGGAGGTGGCTGCAGTGCCTGCTCCTTGAGCGCAGACTCACTGCACAGGATGGGGAAGCTAAGAGCTGCAGAGGCAGGGTGACAGCTGGCCACCCCGGAGGCCTCCACAGAGAGATGGATCAAGGGAGCAGTGCATCGGGAGGACTGCAGCTGCTGGTGAGTGGCAGGAGCTCAGGCGCTCCATGCGGGAGGGCATTGACTGGGACACATTGTGGAGAGGAACCAACTGAAATCAGAGCAACTGCTAACCCTACCTAGGGGCCCCCAGCTGTGTTCAAACCATAAAAAAGTGCACTGAGTACTATAGACAGAATGGGTCTGGTTCCAGCCTCACAGCTGGAAACTAGCCTCAAGTTTAGGGAAACTAAAGGTGCAGGTTCGATAGAATTAGCCACCATCCTGCCATAAAGCTATTACTGGCTTTCTGAGAATGATCAACACAGATCTGGGCTCTGCCCACGTTGCCCACCCTGAGGTACACCTTGAAGCAGGTCTTTTATTCCTTCTTGTTTCTTGGTTTTTGTTTGTTTGTTTGCTTTTTTAATTTTGTTTCTTCTTCACTGCTTGTTCTTATTCTTTCAGTCTTGGAGTGTTCCTTTATTTTTTAAACAAAGTGCGGAATAAAGTTTAAGCAGGAAAAATGACAAGTGATACAGATTTTCACTTAAAGTAATGAGTTTCACCGTATTTATTGTAATACACAGTTCTAAATTTTATGAGTGTGAGCATGTTTTTCAGGCTTTCTGTTCTTTTCCTTTCTTGCTTCTCTCCTTCCCTCCTGTGCTCTACAGCTGTCTCTGTGATTGTCCTTTGTCCTCCACCTCTGCTTCTCAGCTCGTCCTCTTCTGCTGTTTCTCTATTTCTCTCTCAACCCCTTTTACATTTTCTCCTCTGAGGGTAAACTTGCCACATGGAAGGCTAATTTAACGAATACAATTTTCTTGTTGGTTTTTAGATTTTATTACACAACTATAATTCTAGTTCATATGATTGACTAAAGATTGCAAATTAACAGTTTCCTCAGTTTGATATTTTCTAGGCTGTATTTGTTGCTATTGTTATTGCTGGTTGTACCATGTTAGCCGAAATGACATAATTGTCTTAACCAGTTGTCATTTCTTGTGAGATTGCCTAAGGGTCACCAAAAATACTCTTGGCCAGTGCCAAAGAACCACAGGAGGGACCAAGTAATCAGCAACTTCTCATCCCCAATAAATTGAAGAGTAGGATCATGCAAAAATTCAAAATCCAAAGATTAACTCTACCTGGGAGACCCCTCTAGGAAAGAGTTCTAAATCCTAACAATAAAGCTACTCACCTTAAGTAATTTGCAAGCACCAAACCAGGAATTAAACTTTAAAAAAAAAATAGAAAATAAGAAGACATTTAAACAAGAAGAAACTCCAGATATCCAGCTCACCAGAGGCAACCGCATGGAGCAATGAGGTAGGACACCTGTGGGCCACTTACCTGGCCTCTCTGAAGTGATACCAGTGGAAGAAACAAGGCAAATGAGTGAGGCTCTCAAAAAAAAAAATCAAATCGGAAATAATGTCTCATAAAACTATAGAGATGGGAACCATAATGAAAGACATTCTTAGTGAATGCAAAGGAGATACTGATTTTTAAAAGGGGCTTAGAAAATGTTGGAAACCATTCATGCCAAGATATTGGAAAGTAATGGAATCCATAAAACAGATTCAAGCAGATATCCAGGAGATTAAACATTCCACTGAAAATATATGCAGCAGGCTGAGCCAATTTAAGTAGAGAAGCTTCAGATATACAAGACAGGATTACAGTTAATGACCATGAGAAGAAACATGCTATTTTTATTTCTTAAAAATAGCAAGGTGCCATGAGAAATCAGTCTGTTGGATGAGACCAAAATGAAGAACATCAGATTGATCACAATGAAAAAGCAGGATATAGCAAAAATGACATAAAACAACAACTTGTGGGCTGGCCAAGTAGCTCAGGGGATTAAAGCACCTGCAGGCAGATGGTTTGGTCCTTGGGCCTGCCGCGCTGGCTCTGCCCCCAGGGCACACTGAGATGACAATTGAAACTGGACATGGTGGCATGTGCCTCTAATCCCAGCTCTTGGGAGGCTGTAAATGGTGGATCACTAAGAGTCAGATCTTGTAGTATTCTGTAGATCCTTCCCTAAAATACAAAACACAAAACAAAACAAACAAACAAAAGTTATTCACAGAAATCATGGCAGAAAAGATCCTTCATAGGAAAAATGAATTCAACCTATGCCAATTAGCCATGATAAAACTACATCAAGTCATGTCATAGTCAAGATTCCAGAAATTCACTACAAGAACAGAATATTAAAAGCTATTAAAGAAGAAAATTATCTACAGAGGAAAGTCCACAAGAACCACAACCAACTTCTCAGCACAAACCCTCAAGTCAAGGAAAGCTTGGAGTGAAGTACTTCAAGTCCTAGAAGAAAGCAACCTTTTGATTTGCTCCTCAAAACTAAGTTTCAAACTTGATGGAGAAACAAACTCTTTCCATGACCAAGAACACCTGAAGAAATTCACGAACACCAAACCAGCATTCCAGAATGCTCTGAAAGACATTCTAGAAAGAGATAAAAAGAACTACAACTCCAGGAGCCCCAACAGTATGAATCCAAGAGGTAGGGCAAGCAAGTAAACAGAGCAAGAAAAAAAAAGAAGCCAGAAAGAGTAAAATACCATCACAAGGATAAATCAATATATATCAGTCATAATGATCAATGTTAATGGTTCCAATTCACCGGTCAAAGACTGCCAGAATGATCAAGAAGCAAGATCCAACAATAGGCTGCATATAAGAAATACATTTAATGAAAAAAGAAATTCAGAGTGAAAGTCAAAGGATGGAAAACAATATTCTACATGACCTTATCGCAAAAAGAAAGGAAAAAGACTCAAATCTACGCAATAAATAATGAAAAGGGGGGAAAAAATGAAAAGGGTATAGTCATGATGGATCTTGCAGAAATTCAAAAGATCATGTGTAGCTACTTCAAGCATTTGTATTCTAGTAAGATGGAAAATGCAGAAGAAATTGGCAGATGCCTACATGCATATGAACTACTAATAGTGAATCAAGAAGATGTAAAAAGTCTCAATAAATCAGTATCAGCACACGATATTGAAGGTATAATTTAAAATGTACTAACATAGAAGCCAAGGCCTTGATGGATTCACTGCTTAGTTTTGTAAGAAATGTAGAAAAAGATCTAATACTGCTACTTCTCAAATCCTTTCATGAAATCTAAAGGGAAACAGTACTTCTAAATTCATTCCTGGAAGCAAAAATTATGCTGATAGCAAAATTAGAGAAGGACTCAAGAAAGAGAACTACAGGCTGAACTCATCAATGAACACAGACGCAAAAGTCCTCATTTAGATAATGGCAGACAGAATGCAGCAAATTATCAAGAAGATTATACAGCATCATCAAGTAGGACTAATTCCAAGAATGTAGGAATGGTTTAACATGTGTAAATCAATATACATAACCTACCATATCAATAGAGCCAAGGACAAAAACCATATGATTATCTCAATAGATGCAGACAAAGCTCTTGACAAAGTTGAGCACCTATTCATGATTTAACAAAACCTTACAGCAAATGAAATAATCACTTCTCAGGCCTTTGGCTAAAATCAAGTGTAGAAAATTAGAATAAGTTGTCCTTTATCTCAATCTATTAAAAGTCATTTAAGAAAAAACCAACAGCAAACATTATGCTAAATGGACAATAACTGAAATCTTTTACTCCAAGATCAGGAACCAGAAAAGATGTCCACTGCAACTACTCTTACTCAGTATAGTCCTGAAACCATTAGCCAGAGCAATTAGACAAGAGAATAAAAAAAAAAAAATGAGGATAGGAAAGGAAGAAGTTAAATCATCATTATTTGCAGATGACATGGTATTCTACATTGAAGACACTAAGAACTCTACCAGAAGACTTCTACATTTAGTCACCAGATTCAGTAGCATAGCTGGATACAAAACTCAACTCTCAATAATCAAACATTCCCATACATGAATAAAAAAATTCACTGAGAAATTAAGTAAACAACAGTTTTCACAATAGCATCCACAAAATGAAATATCTAGTAGTCATTCTAATGAAAGAAGTAAAGGACCTCTATATTGAAAGCTACATTACTATGAAAATTAGATTGAGGAGAATATTAGAAAATAGTAAGAGAACCCTTGTTCTTGGATTAAAAGAATCAAAATAGTGAATGGCCACACTCTCAAAATTGTTATACAGATTTAATGCAATCCTGATCAAAATTCCAATAGCAGATCTCATAGAATTAGAGAAAACAATCCTAAAATTCATTTAGAACTGGAAGAGACCTAGGATAACAAAGGCAGTTCTGGGCAACAAATGCAAGACAGGGAGCATCGCAATTCCTGTCTTAAAATTAACTGTACTACACAGGTACTGTGATAAAAAAAAGAAAAAAAAAATCCGGGCGTGGTGGCTCACACCTGTAATCCTAGCACTCGGGAGGCTGAGGCAGGAGGATCGGTGCGAGTTCGAGACCAGCCTGGGCTACAAAAGTGAGCTCAAGGCCAGCCTCAACTGCATAGTGAGACCCTGTCTCAAAAAGACAAAAAAGAAAAAAAAAACAAAAAAAAAAAAGACATGACAGTTTCCTGCCCGCCCCAAAATAGAGCTGAGAATCAATGAAACAAAGGAGAAGCTGCAGATACAACTCCAGACATACTTAGTTACCTTATCTTTGAAAAAGGTGCCAAATGCATTCACTGGAAGAAAGATAATCTCTTTAGTAAATGGTGCTGGACAATCTATTTTCCCACATGCTGCAGATTAAAATTAGATTGTTATGCATATGGTACAGGTTCTCATTATGCAGTTCAGACTTGCAGTGATCCTCTTGTTTTCAGCCTCCCCAGCACTGGGATTACAGGCACTCACCACTAAGCCAGGTGTTGGTGGCCCACTCAGTGGGCCAGGGGCAGGACAGGCATGGCATGTGGTGCTGGGGATTGAACCTGTGTCCTTGCAACTGCCTAAGCAGGCATTTAGATCATTGAGATATCTCTGCAGCCCTGAAGATGAAAATTAGACCCATATCTTTCACCATTTACTAAATCAAAATCACATGGATCAAAGATCTGAATATTAAAATGGAAACATTAAATCTGCTAGCATAGAGAATAAGTAGAACGCTAGAAGACACTGGGTATAGGCAAAGACTTTCTGGGTAAAATGCTGATCACGCAATCACAAGACTCAACAACTGGGATCTCATCTCATTGCAATGCTTTTGCACAGCTAGAGAAACCACCGAAAGACTGGAGAGAAAACTCGCAATGTGGGGAAAGAGTTTGCCAGCTGATCCTCAGACGAGATTATTATCTAGAATATATAAAGAACTCAAAAACAATAAGACACCTCAGGCTTAAAGGTCCAGTGGGCATCTGAAGTGAGTAGACACTTCTCAAATGAAGAAATAGCAATGAGAAATAAATACATGAAAAAAATGTTTGGCATCTCTGATATTTGTTCAATCTTTCCGCATTTGTGAAATATACATTAAAACCACTCTGAGATTCCATCTCGCCCTAGAAAGAAGGGTTTTTATCAAGAAATCAACCACTCACAAACGCTGGTGGGGCTGTGAGGAAAAAGATCCTTCGCTACTGTTGGTGAGAGTATAAACTGGTGTAACCACTGAGAAACTCAATGTGGAGATTTCTCAAAAAACTAGGACTAGTGATCTCATTTGACCGAGTTATTCTCCTTCTTCATATCTTCCCAAAAGAAGTAACAGCATCATACCACAGTGATAGATGCACACCCACGCTTATAGCAGCACAGTTTGTTATAGTCAAATCTTAGAAACAGCCTAGATGCTAATCAACTGGTGATTGGATACAGGAGATTGCAGAGAGGATTTCCCAGTCCTGCTCACACTCCGAGAAGTTTATATTTGTAATCCAGTGAAAAAACTGTTGGAATTCTAGTGAGTTACTTCCCATATATCACTTTCAGTGCACTGCATGCTGAGAGTAAACACAAGTATTTGTAGCTGTGGGGAACCAAAGGGGTCCTAAGTCCAGCCATGGTGTTGGTTAAAGGGAACACAAATCTTGAGTGACTGAGAGTAGTGGGAAATCCATGCAGTGCTGTGAGCTGGGCTAGGTAGGTGGTCTGAAGTCACCTCTGCAATATCTAGAGAGAAGAATATGTCATACACCATTCGGGGAATCTGATGTCTCAGGATGGGGGCTTCAGCTCTGATGTGTAATTTTCTAATGCCCTGGGAAGTCATAGGTTTGGTCCCAGCCAACAGTATGGAGCATGGTTCTCCGCCCTGCGTGACTCTCATGATTTTTAGGAAGCTATGGATATGGAGTAACTCGACCTGTTATTTTGCTTCAAAGACGACACAGCAGCAAATGGACTGAACTGATTGGCATTGCTTAAAGCCAGTTAAAGGGATAAGGAAAAGTCCTAACTGGCTCTGTACACACAGCAACACACGGTGAGAGGACCCGGTTTAGCCAAATGGAGATAACTGCTCTTCTTTCATGGAGAATCCTCCAGGTGTTCTTCCACAGAAGATATAAGTATTTAACAATGCAGTACTAGTCTGCCATAAAGAATGACAAGCTTCAGAGGTAAGTGAACACACCTTGAAACCATACTATAAAGTGAAATAAAGTGGACGCACATGTATAAATACGGCATGGTTGCTCTAGTGTGAGAAACTGGAAGTATAAATAAGGACCAAAGTGTTTACCAGATATTGTGAAATAGGAAGAAAATCTTCAAGTGGGAGCAAAAGGGAAGTGGGTGGCAGAAAGGAGGAAAAAGTAAAAGAAAAAGGAAGGAAACAAAGCTTTTGAAAATAAGGAGAAGAGAGATTGAAGAGAAGCTAGAGGGACTGGGAAAAAAGAACCAAACTATGGCATGTACAAGTATAAATCCCTATGATGAATGTGGTCAGGTTGTATACCAAAAATACACCAATCATTTTCTTTAGAGAAAAAGAAAAGTATCTATTCTCAACAGTGGAATGTATTTGTACATATTTCCAAAAATGCATTCAACACAGGTTTGCCAAGCCTTCCCTCTGTGCTAGGCTTTCAGCAGATGCCGAGATTCAGTGGTGCCTAAAACTAGTAAGTCTGCCTCCTGGAGCCCATTGGCTGCCCTGCTGGGACATAGCATAGCAACACTCAGCTCACTGCACAAATCAGCTAGGTTGTACCAAGAAAGGTACAGGATGCTGATATGCACGTATAATGGTACTTCATAATCAAGGAGTACAGAAAAAGACAAATGCAAAATATGTGGCATCTATTCATAGTCCCTATGAAAGACGTGTTAGCCAAGATGGGGACTGTATCTAGGAACAGCCATTCACACAGTTAACCACTCAGCAGAGAGGTTCTAGAGCAGTGATTCTTAACCTTTCTAATGCCGTGACCCCGCAATACAGTTCCTCATGCTGCGGTGACCCCAAATCAAAAAATAATTTTGGTGGCTACTTTAAAACTGTAATTCTGCTACAGTTATGATTCGGAATGTAAATACCTGACCCCTGTGTTTTGGTCATTGAACCCCCGCTGGGGTCACGATCCACAGGTTGAGAACCACTGTTCTAAATCATGAAGTCCTAAGGAAGAGTGTTTAGAATCACTTCTGTTCAAGAATTAAAGAGGACCAGTGAGATAGTTCAGAAGTCTAAACCACCTGTTTAGGCAAACTTAGGCAGGCATGGGAGACCGCGGTCTGATTCTCAGCACCGCAAGCCATGATAGTCCCACCCTCAAAGTAGGCTGAGCCAGCCAAAAAAAAAAAAAAAAAAAAAAGCAAGAATTAGAGGAAGCTTCTGTTGTTATCATTTAAATAGCGTGCAAATATAAACCAACTTAAAAGAGGAAATTTGAAAGATGCCCCTTCATAATAAGATTAGATATGAGAATGTGTGATTCAAAGGAAATGTAGATGTAAACCTTCCTCTCTCTACTTGACTTTGACAAAGCTTTAACCTCCTTAATGTTCCCTCTGGGAACTGCGGTAAGAGGCTCATCAGGCACTAGTACAGCACTTCTTGAAGGAGTTGGGCCTTTTTGATATTGACTGTTAGAATCAATACTACTTTGAGGGCATAAATTCTCAATTGTCAGATTATTGGGAAATTCTAATTCTGTCCTGGCATTGTAAATGGACTTGTTTCCATGACGTGACATCTTCATGGCATGGCAAAGGATTATAAATTATTTGTGTGATCAGCCCTGGCAAGACAGCGCCTACTTGTGTTATGTTGGTTGGCTGTGCTGGTTGGCTGCAACCATAGCAACCTTTTACTCCTGATCAAAGTTCAGCCTCTGTAAAGATTTATGGCCATGTTCATAGTTCAATGTTCAGTAGCAAGAGCCTCTCTGGGAAGTAAGGTTGTATATGTTACGACAAAGTGTTAGACTTTATTTCCAAATACTGGACTCCAAATGATAAGATCCAAAACTATTACAAGAAGACCTTTGTTTACACCAAGGAAAACTATTACAAGAAGACCTTCGTTTACACCAAGGAACTTATTTTGCAGAGAAAATGCCGACAAAACAGAAAACATTGATGTTCTTGTCCAGCTTTGTCACAAGCCTTGGATCTGTCGTCACCATTTGCTCGATTCTCGGCACGCAAGAGTGGGCTACCAGTAAACTCACTGTCACGTATGCTTTTTCCAATGGCAGCGTTAACATCACTTATGGTCTTTTTCGTGGTAAGAGTGTTCTATCGCTTCAAGGACTTAGCGAACCAGATAAATCTTTTGAAGGTAAATAATAAACTTATTTGAATGGGTGTAGTGAAACTGAATTAAGGTTCATGTCATTTTATGTTTGGACCAAACAATAATTCAAAAACAATTTCCTTGTCAGCTTGCAGTTAGACTAAAGCTATCTGCCATGTCATTAAGTTAGCCTGCTCAGTTTTTGGGGCTGTCAGTTATCACAAGAGTCTAAATAATTCTAACATTATTTAGAATTAATAATGTTGAATGCTTCCTAGTAAGTTTACTGATAAGCAAATAACTGAGTAAAACTATTCAGGAGCAATATGGTGTTCTAGAAGTAGTAGGAACAGAAGTTTTAGCTGTATTGGCTATGGATATTTAGATGGAGTAACAATCTCTGTCCAGAATTTCCTAAGTAAGCACAGGGAAAACAATAAAATGGAAAAGATAGCCATTTGTTTCTATTTCTCAACTTAGTTTCTCTAACGGATTTGAATTTGCATTCTCCTTCCAAAATATCTCATTGTTGGAAGTGCTATTTAAGTTCTAATTCATACAGATTTCTTTTTTCTTGAATTCTTTTTGTAAAATTCTTATATAATAGTGCCTTCCTTTAGCAGATAGAAAAATAACAGTTTACTGAGAATAAATTGCTTTAGCTACCTGAATTTGAAGTTTGATAGCCGCCATGATTTTTTTAAATTTAGAAATTACATCTGTAAATTACATAACATATGAGTGGACTATGTTTTGAACATTGATGTATGCAAGCATGAGTCAGGTATTATCATGTATGTACTTTCTACCTTTTAGATTATAAATAATCAGCACTTGATCAATTACCTTCTTGGCTAGAGCCCCATGATTCTGAAAATCCTCTCAAAGTAATGGGTGTCACCAAGTTCTGCTGCATTTCCACATAGGATTGATCACATTTGCTAATGTTAGCTGTGGAGTTTGAAATGAAAGAGAAGAATGGGTAACAATGCCTGATTGCAAAGTGCCAAAATAATTCAACGAACAATAGGTCAATTGACTTGGAGAATAATTGGTCAGACCCAGTAAGGGCATGCTCCATTGTGCAAGTGGACCATTTGGGGGGAAATTCTGGCTGGCTATGTTGTCCTATTTTGTCCAACATCTAGACTAGGAGTGACAAGTTCCACCTCTTCAGCCAGGAAGAGATTATCTTTGCTATTTTTTTTTTTTTTTTTTTTTTGTCTTTTTGAGACAGGGTCTCGCTATGCAGTTCAGGCTGGCCTTGAGCTCACTTTTTGCAACCCAGGCTGGTCTCCAACTCACACCGATCCTCCTGCCTCAGCCTCCCAGTGCTGGGATTACAGGCGTGAGCCACCACGCCCGGCTGTCTTTGCTATTTCAGAAAGTCTTCATATCTAACTTCAGTTCGAAACTGTGTCTGAGTAGCTGCTCATGAGGAAGGTGCCAGGATACTGTTATGGCCCATATCTAACATCCTCTGCACAGCCTTTTGTGGCTCTGGGTGGGACTTTTTGGAGGTGGCTGAATCTAGAGCGTGTGATACTGGAATTAAGGTTATGATGCTGAAATCGAGTTATGGTGAGATGATCGGATTAAGGGTGCTCCACCCTAGGTGTGAGTTCTCCCCCTGCCACTAAGACAGAAAAAGGGCCATTGTCATTGCTACTGGCTCTTGTCACATGCTGTTTCTTCAATACTTTGCTGCCTTCTACCTGCCATAATCTGTTTTTCCTTTACAATGCCCTACTGCCATGCCATCTTACCTTGGTGCATGCCAACTATGACTTAAAGTCTATAAACTATGAGCCAAAATAAACCTTTCTCTTCTCTCTCTCTCTCTCTCTCTCTCTCTCTCTCTCTCTCTCTCTCTCTCTCTCTCTCTCTCTCTCTCTTTGCCTGGAATCAAACTCAGGACCTTGCACTTGCCCGGTGGGTACTGTGCCAGTGAGCTACATCCCCAGCCTTCTTCCTTTAGCTGTGGATGCCAGGTATTTTGCCTTAGCAAGAAGAAAAGTAACTAATGACAGGATTTACATACATTTAAGGCAAAGGAAAGAAGGTCCAGCACTTAAGTTCAATACCTGCCCTACGTGTAAGGCAAATAGTACATGCAAGTCTCCATGGAGCAGAGGTGCAGGTGGGGACATGGTTCTGCAGAGTCCCTGGAGTACAGAACTCTGAAAACACGCACATAAAAGGACATATGCTCACACTTGGGGTGGGTCACCTACTCTTTGTTTTGGAACTTTGGATGCATCTAGGAGAATCCTTCAAGTCATTCCCTCAACACATTTTGAAAATATCTTCAGGGCTCCAGGAGTATCATATGTAATACTTTTTTCACACTTGCATTAATGACACAGTGTGTCTCATTTAGGATGTAGAGTCCCCGTGAATGTAATTTCAAATACTCCTCAGTCGACACATTGTCCAGAATATATATATATATTTTATAGAAGCACTTTGACATGAAAGGTTTCTAGTGAGAAGCATTTCTGTTTGTGTGGCACTGGTCGCCTTTGTTCCTGGTCCCCAAGAACGTTTTGCTTGGCAGGTTCATGGCGCTCTAAGCAATCATGCTGTTCAGTGGCTATGCTCTGGGCTGGAGGTGGAAGCCCCTGGACGCTGGCAAAGAATTTCTGCACTTGGCCTTCCCCAAACCAATTTATTGAGAATCTTGGGGAATGAGACCCTGACCTGCTTGGCATTAAAAATCTTCCCAAGTGATTGTAGGACAGAGTGATTCTAACTCAGGTGTGGCCTGGTACAGGGTTGGCACATGGGTTGCAAGATGATCCACTCATGGTTTGTTGTTTTTTGAGACCCTTGAAAGTGGGCTGCTTGAGGTCAAATTAATTTACTGGAGACACTTGGTGGTACATCCTTGGGAATGAAGCAAGGCTCATTGGGAAAAAGCCTTAGAACCCACTGAGGACTGCATTTGAGTCAAAGACCGAGCACAGTTACAGGGAAGCTGGCTCCCAGCTGGCCTCTTGCCTGCCAGTCTCTGCCTACCCCCATTTGTTCCCAGGGAACAGCATTGCATTATTAGACCAAGCTAACAATAATGAGTGAAAAAAAAAAATCTGCTTCCAAAACTAGTTAGTTGCAAAGAGAAGACTAAATGAAGCTGATTTGTCTACAATAAAGAGTCTGAAACTTACCTTCCATCCCCTCACATGAAAATGCTTTTCCTGGCAAGGAGTCATCTACCTTTTGCCCCTAGGGATGTGCTCACACAAGGGGGTAGAGAAAGGGAGGCAGAAGAACAGGGGCCCTGCAGAGCTCACCCAGGCTTCTCCCAAGATAGCAACTTTCTTAGCAACTTTCCAGAAGGCTTGGGCGTCTACTGCACATTCCCGGGAGTGGGAAGACTTAGACTCTAGGGCCATGAGATATGTTTCCCGCCTCTGCAGTGGTGTACTGTGGGCCATAGATGGTGGAGCTGCTCCTGGCTAGAGACCTAAGTGACTGGCCATCTGAGGAGCAAACGGAAGCAGTGCCCACCCACCTGGGAAGCTGTTGACACTTCCTCAATGTCAGAGGACTCGGACTTGAAAGACAGATGGCAAGTGGGGCCCCGCAAGGGTTAAGCCGCCTCCAGGGAGAGCTCAGATGGCCGATGTCTCTGCACCGTGTACTTTCTCCACCCCCTGGGGGCACAGTGCTGCCTCCCAGCTGCAGGGTCTGCAGGCCTGGCGTTCTGTCTCCACAGCCCGTGTTCTTGGCCATTTTCCGAGGACTGCAGGAATCAGGGCAATTAGTCCCAATTGTGAGGTGGCTTTCCTGATTCAGATGCTTGCCCCCGACAGAAAGAAAAGAATGACATGTATTTGCTAATTTTGTAGGCCGAGAGCAGCTGTCAGATGCCGTGGAGGTTTATTATTTCTCCCTTGCTAACTTTTATTGAATTTTTAGCTTTCATTGTCTGAGTTCTGAGGCAGGAGCTGGAGGGGAGATACAGCTGTCATACCTAGGAGGCAGGAAACCCAGAATGCTGAAAAGTAGTTTTGCCATGCTTCAGCCATAATGGAGATGAATTGTCCCCCTAATACATAGGCAAGGATGAGTCATCGCATTGCAAAACTAACTCTTTTGAAAAACACACCTAGTAGGTCTTGCTGAAAGTCGAAGACACAGTTAACTTTCCAATTAACTCTGAAAATGTGGAATGTTAACTGCTTACCAACAAATATCCATTTATAGGTTTTAATAATTGCAAGAGGCAGCAAAGTAACCGCAGGGCCCCTGGCCCCTGATGTATCTGGGATATAAGATAGATTTCCCACATTCAAGTTTTTATTTTCTAGTTTAATATCTAAATATTTCTATTATGTATCTCTGTCTCTATCTCTATCTATCTATCTATCTATCTATCTATCTATCTATCTATCTATCTATCTATGTATCTATCTGGTTGTTGTTTTACCTCCTAAGGTTTTGTAGAGAAAGCCTTCGCTTTGCCCCAGAGTTTTCCCTGGAGAGAGGCTGGTCTGTTCTGTGTGGGAAATGACTCTGACTCACAGCGGCAAAGCACTGAAATCTGCTCAGAGTCCAGCCTGCTCCTCTGGCCAGGTGTGTCCCTCTTGTGATTATGCTACCACAGTCTGCCTCTGACCTCGGCTTCCTCTGGTTTCAACGCAACGTCCTGAAGTAGAGTAATGCAGACTCCCTAACCGCCTCCCCACTGAGAGTGAGAGAAGAGGGCAAGAGACCCAGCCAGACCTAGGGCCAAGGGAAGCCCTGCCCCCCTTAACCAGGACTTGACCTAGTCCCCTCAGACCCCAGACGCCTCCGCTGCCAACTTGGTGGCCATCATGATTGTTTTCAGTTTAACCCACACCAGCCAGAGTCCTTGTCTGGGATGTAGGTGTAGGGCGGAGAGGAGCGCCCTGAGGGGCTAATCCTGCTCTAGGGATCCTTAACAGGAATTGCAAAACAACACTAGGGTAAGGACCAGTAGGCTGTACCTGTGCACACGGAACTGCTCCAAGTCCCACTGGGGAATGAAGCATTCTCCGGCCAGGGCCATGAAGCCACTGTCCGCGTGCTGTTCAGAGGATCACTGCCCTCCTTAGGCCTGTTCCTTTGTCCCCCTGGGTTTGCAAGGGATGGGTGGCCATGCCTACTATGTGCAGCATCCGTGTTTCTTTCTGCCCTTGCCCCTTTTCTGTCTTTTTTTTTTTTTTTTAACATCTTCTCACCCCCCATCCTCTGCCTTCTGTTAGCTCCTGCCAGGCACGACCCACCACTGCTGCTTCAGGGGCCGTTCTGCTGCCCACTAGGGAAGCTTCCTGCTCCAGGCTCAGCCAGGATGGACTCTGGAGGTCTCTTTTTTCCCAGTGAGGCCCTGTTTGCCACCATCCCCTGGGAACAGGTCTCAGACACCCTGGTGTGGGCTTTCCTGCCCACTCTGTCTAGTGGAAGGGAGGAAACTCTTTGTTGCCTGGAACACAGTTGATTAAAAAGAAAAAAAAAATAACATAGAATTAAGATGTTGAAAGGCAGGTGAGGGTGAGCTCCCCTGCAGGATGAGCGCCAGACCCTGTTAGTACCCTGTTGCTGTGGGCAGTGCCCAGCACCCGCGGTAAGCCATCACATCAGGCCAACCTGTTGGCAGGCATGGCAATGAGAAGGGCTGACAAGTAGACTATTTCCTGAGAGGTGGCCTTTGAGGGGGG